>WWET01000021.1:1077962-1098310 GCA_011038615.1 Limnodynastes dumerilii
ACGCAGATTGCGTAAGCTTACGCAATCTACGTACAGAAGTGGTACGTAGATAGAGTAAATAAGCTACTACGCATACGTTGTAGCTCAATTCTTAAAACAACGTACGTAAGATGAAAACAGAATCCGGAACCATTGTGTTGCTATTGTTATGAATAATATTTATATAGAGATGGATTTAATACCTGTATGGACATTGCCTCCATTTTGTATCTCACTGATTCTGATGTTCCGTAAACACTGACAGATAAGGATAAGGCTTAAAATGGGTTAAAAGGCACACCTGAAGATTAGGCAGCTGTTACATTAGAGCAAAATCTAATAATAGTAATAAAAATAATAATAATAATAATAATATTATAGTACTACAGTCATAACAATAATAAATATAATCACAAAGCATAAAAATATCAAATAATAGGTTGGCAATTTGCATACCCTGATACCCTGCATATAGGACCTGATTCAGGATTCAGAAAGAGACTACACCTGATAGTGCATTTTTATTTTTACACTGTACATGCCCAGACAATGGTATGCAGCTGCGACTATTTAGACATGTGGAAGTCAAGGTCTTGTGAGATTGATGACGTTCTCAATCTCACCAGACACCGAGGATTTTCCGTTAGAGACAGCAGACTCAGTATGGAGCCGTCGCCTGTTAGAGAAGGATTAAGGTGAGTAAAACAAATGTTACCGGGCAAACTGCTGTGCTTAGTTTTTATTAACATTGCGTAAAATTACTGTGGGCCATGCCTTGAGAAACCTTGGTGCATTCAAGCGAAACGCGTATCAGCTCAGGGGTTGAGTTAGCTTTAGTTATTGATTCTGCTGCTTTATGTTTTATTTAATATCTAATAACTAATCAACTACCCCTTTTATCTCAGAAGGAGACTCTATGGCAGTGTTCCCCAACCTCAGTCCTCAGGGACCACTAACAGTCCATATTTTCTAGGTTTCCTTAAAGAATCACAAGTGATATAATGAGCAGCACCTGTGGAGCTTTTAAAATGTGACAGTTAGTAATGAACACACCTGTCCTCCAGCAGTGAGACCTGGAAAACATGCACTGTTAGTGGTCCCTGAGGACCGAGGTTGGGGAACACTGCCATAAAATACATTCCAGATTTGGCTATATTAGCAATGTATTCTTTAATAGTGAAGGGATATGGTTTATCCAATCTGTGATCAAATCCAATCACATACATTTAATTTTATAGTAATGTTACTTCAAATGTGCATATATCTAGTGCAGAAATAAAGTGATTTTTTAATAACCAATAATAAGAATAGTCCTTTCTAACAAGTGTAAATAACATGGTCGTGAATTTAGTTCTGATGTTAAATTGAAGCATTAAAACTGCCCAAAAGTGAAGATATTGCCCATAGCAGATTCTAGTTGATATTTTCTAGTATGTAATAGGAAAGTGAGAGCTAGAATCTGATTGGTCGCTATGGGCTGCATCTCCACTTTTCCAAACCCACAGCTTAGTAAATCTGGCCCACAATGTTACACTTAAGCATTGAAGATTTGTCATTGAGTTTGCGAATATAGTCATAAAGGGCCTGATTCACACTTATTTTTAAGAAGGTATATACTGCGCATGCGTAGTAACTTTTATACGCTACTTATGTTGGACTTCAGAACGCAAATGCCTTGATTCAACACTATGTACCTAAAGTCTCTAGGTTCGCAGTAACTTACACCAAAAGGGGCGTGCCATGAATAGTAAACACGGCAGATACAAAGATAGGGTGAAGGGAGGCATTTAAATGACCAAAAGGAGGTGCGGTTATGTGGACACGTTCATACTTAGAGGCCCTACACATACAACTGCGAACCTACAGTTAAGGGAGCACTATGGCACTTGTAAGTGTTTTAAGAATCTGAAAACCGGAGGCGTGCTGAGGGAGTAGCCTTGCTATTAGTTGCTTATATTTAAGAACTTAACGCGTTCTTAAGTGTGAATCAGGTCCATAGTGTTAAAATGAAGCATCATAGGTTTGTCATCATGATTGCTAATACAGTTATAAAAATTAAATTTAAGCATTAAAGATTTGTCATCACTATTAACAGGTGGAGATTAGGAGGTGTCTGGATTTTATTATAACAATAAAGGGTTAAACATTATGGGGCTACACAATAAAGCTGTAGACATTCACCACATCATTATACCCTTGTTGGGATTTTGTATGGATGGATTTCTTGGTATCAAGATTCTGTATGTCTGGATTTCTTGATTGTCATGATTATTAGTGTTTTTTGCATCTGTATTTTAATAGCGCCAGAAAATAAGTTTTCTGCATATTGTTGATATTGTCCATTTTGTCCATACTGTCCGCTGGAAATTTCACCATCAGGAATTTGTACCCAACCCATGCAATTAGTCAGCCCTATTACTTAGTGAAAAGGGAAGGAGTTAAAGCATGACCATTGAGTGTTTCATATGCAAGAGTATTGGCCAGTCCACCCTGAAATGTCTCATGCAGAGGAGAATGAGTCTCTGTAAATCTCCTCTATGGCAGAGGAGGAAATTACTCGTGACATGAGCAACTGAGAAGCTCCAGAACGATAAGAAGGAGGACACTAGGCACAGCCACAGGGGAGTTGGATGAGGACACCCAGCAATCACAATTTCATGGCCTGTTTTTAAATAATTGCCAAAATAACGACCATAGCTGAATCAGACAAATTCTTAAACTGTTGAAAATTTCATTTTAATATTTTTTTAACCAATAATATATTATAAAAATGTATAATTTAGAATGTAATATAAAAATATTAGAAACTCCAATATAAATGTTTATATATAAGACATACACAAACACACAGTTTCTAATTTTCATTGAAATTAGATTACCAGATTATGTACTATATCTGTTTAAGGCGTTAAACCTGCACTTCCTATTTTACTAAACAAACAAGCTGGTTTGTTTGTTGATATTGTGCACAGAAATCTGTTATGCACAGAGTTTAACTCTGTGTGTAAGGAGATCCGTAAAAAGGGGTGTGTCACTACTCCATAAGTAGGAACTTAAGAAAAGTGTGGGGGGAGGCATCTATCTTGGGCAGTATGGGCTTGGTTTGCAAAGTCTGCTTGTACTTTTGCAAAGTCCGCACAAATAAATGCACTGAGACTTAAGGTAGCCCTATGGATGTGGAAGTTAATAAAGATCTGTAAGAATGAGAGGAGTGTCATGGGAGTGTACTTGCCACTTAGTTGCATATTTTTGTGAATCTGTGCGTACTTATTTCCTTCTTATCTGGGGATCAGGCCCCAATTGCCTTTGTTTTACATCACATAAGACTCATTACCTGTATTCTACTACCACCAAGGCGATATGGACAGCATATACACTGTCCCTGGAGGTCTTTGTTTCTCTTTTAAACACATTTAACACAATATACTTGATCAGAATCATCATAAACTCAGAAAGATTTCTACTGTTATTTCTAAGTAGCGTTTAAAAACCAAGCTGATCTGACACATGACTTTGTAAGAACATGAACTTATTGATTAATATTTAACATGAAAACAAAACACAATGCTTAGATCCAAAAATTCTTTCAAAATAACATACAAAATGGAAACAGTTTCTTATAAAAATGCAGAAAGTAGAATTTATGGAAATATACTTTCTGTGCCTGGGACAAGCTAGAATCTGGATCATATTCATCACTTTAAAAGATCCCACAAAATGAATAAAACTATATTCTAAAATCACACATTTAAATCCACAAACGCCATATCCCCACCCTCCTCAAAAGGGTTATTTGACTTGTGTATTGACATGGCTGATGGTATCACCTTGCGTCTAGGACATGTCTGCCATTTTTTATGTCCTGATTGCCATTTACAATATTTATAAAAAGCAAAGTAAATGACTTTCTGCACAAATAATTCCAGACAAGGGCAGTTCACTTCATATTTCTCAATAACTTCTACAAGAAGTTTTCTATATACAAAATATTGACTCATATCATGAAACATATTTTTTTATAAAAAAATATTTTAATCAAGTCAGAGAGAATTTTAGGAATCTGAAAGGTTTAAGAATTATACTCCATGGATGTTTGCAATGGAGATGACTTTGATGCAGGAGAAACTGTGGAAGGTCACAGTAGATCCGGGAGTAAGCATATGGCCATTAGCACCATAGGCTTGGCTTTAGAACAGCATGTATACTACATTGCACCGGAGAGTGTCAGCATGAGACGTGGACGCTCTGCAAAAAACATATGAAGACAAGGGTCTCATGAGCAGAATAAGCCTTAGATGTACACTGTACAGGACAAAACTAAGTACCCATAAGGGCATGAACGATTATATTTATTGGATGCTGTCATTAGCTCAGTAGGTGCCGAAGCAGATTTTGAGGAAGTAGCAATAACAATGCTGCAGAATCTGATGTCAGAGTTTGCTTTTTTAGGTGTAGCTTTAGAGTCCAATGATACTTGCCTGACAACAGAGACAGTGAGGACTAAGCCGCTGCAGTTCCAAGAGTGCACTCTCCTTGAAATAAACACTGAGGGTTCTGCCTTAATGGTACAGAGCACAAAGTTAAAAACCCAAAATAGTAATATAAGTGCTCTGTCACAAAATGGGCCACAAGGCATTTTAGTGTAGGCTGAATAAGTCAGGTAGAACGTAGAAAAAAATTTGGAAAATCTAATGTGTCAACATTGCATAGTGCAGACAGTTACAGAAAAGACTGCTGGTATAAGCAATCGTGGGCCACAAGGCATTTTAACTATAATCAAGAGTGGTTCTGCAATCCCATGAGCCAAAATCAGTAAGTGATTGGTGATAAGGTCCATTCTGTGACAAAAGTTGGGACAGTCACAGTGCGCATTATAAAAAGGGTGATACTGTCATCACAGATATCCAGGATGTCCCGTGTGTGCCAGACTTGGGAACAAATCTGAAAGCCATTAGTACTCTTAAAAAGAAAGGTGATAGAGTTCAGTTTGCACACAGACTGTACATGGTGCAAATTAAAAAGGAGACTGTGATTGCAACAGCACACTTGTAAAACCAGCTATATGATGATAGGGAGGAGTAACCAGTCCATGGAGCTGTGGCATAAATGGCTAGGACACTTGAGGTATGACAAAGTCCAGATGCTAGTTTATGGGATGGTGATAGGGATCACTGTGAGCAATACTGCAAGGCCAGTATATGTGAGCTGTATAAAAGGGAAGCAAACCTGTACCTCCTTTCCAAAATCAGCTAGCAAACTAATTGTACCATTGTTGAATGATACAGACTTGATATCTACATTTGGCAGCTGTGTTCTAATGCTGGGATATTGTTACTGCGCATGCACGCTATGTGCGGAAGTCTGCTGGTGTTTATAGCTGTGATTCCATCCCTGTGTGTCCACAACAACAGGGAAAGGCAAAATGCTGCTGGAGGTGGAGTCTGGAAGGAAACATTAAGCACTTCTGTGTATTTGACTGCAAAGCATTTGCACACACATGCAGGGAGAGAAGGTGGAAACTTGACCTTAAATTTGTAGAGTGTATCATGCTCAGATACTGTCAGAGAAGCAAAGGGTACAGACTCTGTGATGTTGCCAACATGTACCTTGTAAAGTCCAGGGATGCAACAGTCAATGAACCAGTGCCACCTAATGGCACAGTGGAGAAACAACTGCAACAGAAACTTGTAATGCTGGATAAAGAAGAAACAGGAGATGTGTCCAAAAACGACAAAAGGAAAGCAGGAGCAAGAAAGTTATTCCACCCAAGAGGTACTGCAAAGAATTTGGTCATCTAGCATTCTATGAGCCGCAAAACATCCAAGAAGCTAAACTGAAAAGTGATTGGGGTGGATGGAATTCTGCAATTGACACAGGGACTGATAGCCTTGAATGAATATAATACATGGACTTGACAGACTAAGTAACTATAAAACAGTCAAAACTAAATGGGTCTTCTATAAAAAGTTAAATGTGAAAGGAAACATCAGCTACTACAAATCCTGTCTCGTTGCCAAGGCTTACACACAGAAGTCCAGGACTGACTACAGAGAACTTTAAGATTAGTGATTGCAATTTCCACAAGCCATGATCTGTTACTGTACTAGCAAATGTATATGGAGGAGTGTGCACTCCCATAGACAAGAGTTTCAAAACAGTGACAGCTATGTCTCCACAAGCAGTGAGGAGCTGAAGGAATTGAAAGACATTAATTAGACAGAGTGCTGTTGGGAGTATAATGTTTTCAAGCAGAGTGCTGTTGGGAGTATAATGTTTTCAAGCAGTGGGACTAATCCCGACATCACTCATGCAGTGAGTCAGATAAGCCAGTTTACAACTAACCCTGGGAGGCAACACTGGATTGGTGTAAAGAGAATGATTTGATATATAATGGGCATAAACTCTTTCAAGTTAAAGTGTTCCAAAACAAGAGATACAACATTAAGAGTGGTTTGAGATGCCGATTGGAGGACAGATGAAGATGTTCCTTTATAGGACACTTGTTCATTTTGGCAGGACTAACACAAAATGGAAGTTGCTCAATCAATTTATAGGTAAATGCAAACAGGTGCATGAAAGGCCGGGGTAATCTGCTAGCCACAGAAACAAAGAAAAGAAAATGCCTCAGAAAGGCAGGCACAGGCATCAGCTGACCAAGCAGGAAACAGTCCACATTGCCTTAACTATCACTGAGGTAAAATAAATGACACTTACCAAGGTAGCCAAGTTGACTTTGAGGAAGAGACTTTACGTGAACTTGGATTCCTTTGTCAAAGTGACATTACTGGCATTGCATGTGACAATAGAGACTTACATATCTGTCTCCACTAAACACCTTTGTCTGCCTGCAGCCAGAAATAGATGTTTTAGAAATAGAGACAGACAAAGCTACTTAGTGGAGCGTGGGAATTCAGAGAAACAAATATTCCTAAAGACTGGGTAACTACTCCATCCCTATCATGTTATTGTTACAATTTCATCTGCTAATTATTAGAGCGCAGATATTTGGAGAAGTTCTAACTTTTTTTACTAGATCAGCGTCTGCGTCTAAGATTGTGTAGACCGCAAGAAGAAAAAAAGGTCTTAACTGCAAAGATTATCTACATAAATTCACAATATAAATGCAATTTTCATCTGTACTTCTCAACCTGTATACCAAATATCTTCACCATGATCTATTGCATCTGTGTACTTCTTTATATACTAAAAGCAGTAATAAGGTTTGCTCCATTCCAAGGCCAGCAGTGACATGAGACCAAAATCTGACTCTCTGAAATCTGAAGTCAGTGAAGTGGTTGGGTGCTCTACTACAATGAAGATTTCACAAAATGATGTCATGGGCCGGATTTACCAAACTGGGGCTTTGGAAAAGTGGAGACGTTGCTCATAGCAACCAATCTGATTCTAGCTCTTACTTTCCTATTACATACTAGAGAATGTCAGCTAGAACCTGATTGGTTGCTATGGGCAACATTTCCACTTTTCCAAACCCACAGCTTAGTAAGTCTGGCCTGTGTCTCACTAGATTTACACTGCATGCCCATACCCTTCAACATTTACTTACTGCAAACTGGTACACCCAGAGGGCATGTTCGTGAAGGAGACGCAGCTTGTCTCGCAGACAGGGTGTGTCTTTTCTCTGTTTTTATTTGCATATATGATAAGGTGTAAAATCTAATTTTACACCTTATCATATGAGCAAAAAACTCACAGGACAGAGTCTAACCCCACAGCTCTGCTATAGTGATGAGATGCTGCAGGACTGGAAGGTGAGTATAGGGGGAAGGGAATTGCCAGGCCAGAACCCGGTACAGGAGCCCTTTTAGCTGGTACAGACAACAGACAGTTAAAAACTGTATTGTACCAGTTAAATAGGTACAGCTGGAGGGTATATATGCCACGAACAAAACAGAATGGACAGGGGGCAGGGCAAGAGTTGGGTTAGGCACATATTTTTTGCACCTGGGCTCACCACTCACTTATTACATCACTGTGATTAAGTGTTTGAGAGACACAACAAAACCAGGTAAAATCAGGGTTGCCAACTTTTTAGAGCTTCCCTCCGGGAAAACCCTGAGGGAAGTCATGGATTTCTGCAAGGGGGTGGGGCTTAATGACGTGATTTATGGTAATCCTGTCATTAAGCCCCGCCCCCTGTCAATCACTCCTGTAATCTCTAGCGTTTCAGGGGATGGATGGGGCTTGATGACATCATCAAGACCCACACATCCCTAGTAATGCTAGGGATTACAGTATAAATTCATAGCTGGTGGGGCTTGCGGAAGCTTTGCCGGCTCTCCCGGTATGCCAGGAGACCTGCCCAAGTTTTGGGAGTCTCCCGGATATTCCGGGAGAGTCGGCAACCCTAGGTAAAATGTACACTTTGCACCATGCTGCACTGAAGGTGGATGCTAATTTAAACTGTGAAACATAAGAAGTCATTTTTTTCTATTTCAAACTTAAATAAAAATTTAAAATGAATGTTAAGCATTTGCATGCATTAAGATAAGAATTATTCCTGCATGAAAAAAACAACACAACTGCAGCCCTCACATTGCAAAGTGGGTTGACCTGATGCACCTGTTTTCACTTTAGTCACAAACACGAGATCAATCCTGACACGTCTAAATTGGAATATGAGATGTGCACAACTAAGTCATTCATTTTTTTCTCAGTTGCAAACAACAATGCTTTATTTCTGAGCCTCAGTAGCCAGTTATATCAGGCTTAATGCAGCTTCAAATCTACAAGCTATTATATTGTACCCTGCTCTGCGTAGTTAAGGGATATGAATTCCAAATAACTGAAAGGTTGCAATCTGGCCCAACTCAATTTGCTTATGTGTGTCTTTACAGAATGCACCTCGCACTATTTTTACAGCAATAAATTGAAAGATGACAATGAATGACTATAATGTTCGGCTGCTCAGCAGTCAGTATGAGACTCTATAGAGAGCTTTACAGACATAATACATAGAATACATTTTCAATAGCAATTCATTCTTTCGAACAAAGCATAACATGTATGTCAAGGCCACCATTTTTGTGTGAGATTGCATGAAAATGTACATGGGTTTCATTCAGTGTGTGCTTTATGTATGGGGATTTTAAAGACATTGTATAAAAATGAAAATATTGCCAGTAAACAAGTTTTACTGGATCAGTTGGTCCTTATATACCTTGCACCTCAGATGGATTAAACATTTTGGCCCTGATTTACAGTGGATCTTATGGATCTTTGCTGACTTTGGCTTTCATGGGGCCACCTTAACTCTCTGTGTGTATCTTGCGCGGATTTTGCTTAAGTATGTGCAGAGTTTGCTAATCCAGCCCATTCTGTCCTAATTAAATGCCTCCCCCACCCACTTTTCTTAACTTCCTTCTTACAGAGTACGGACACGCCAATCCTAACGGATTTCATTACATAACGGGTTTCCATGCGTAACATCTGAATCGCAAATGCGCAATTCACATAAAATCGCCAAGATACACACACAGCCTGCGTATATTTAATTAAGTTTTTAAGTGTAAATCAGGGCCTTTGTATCTTTTAACAAGAATGTGGCCTATCAAAGTATACTAGTAAAAGAAAGAATATCTGAGAACCTGATTCAGAGTTTTTATTGGAGGGGATGCAGATGCATCAAAGATAAAATTTGTACCCAAGATTCTGAGCCTCTGAGTATGAGCACTCTAAGTGCCAGAGTTACTAACTCTACAACCAATCAAATTCTAGCTGACATTTTCTAGTATGTAATAAGAAAGTAAGAGCTAGAATCTGATTGGTTGCTATGGGCAACATCTCCAATTTTCCTTTCCTGCAATTTAGTAAATCTCGCACTAAGGGGCCAATCCAAAGGTGAACGTAATCCCAACCAGTTAGAGTATCGCAGCATGTGTTTGCAATGTGCATGCGATTGCGGGCGATACCAGAACGGAATACATCTCGCTGCATAACTGCTTGTGTTAAAGAGGGAAAGGTGGAGTTTCTTAGGATAGGATGGTGGATCAGTAAACGGGTAAGCTTGCAATATGCATATTTAAATACATGGGAAAATAAGTTGTAATACTGCAAGCTACACATAAAAGCTATTCGGATATTAAAAGAAGTCAGTATAATATAGCTTCTTAAATCTTGTTTTATTGGACTGATGAATACTTAGTGATCTGTGTAGGTCTATAGAGCTGTGTTCAGCTGTGTACAAGGGGTTTCACTGAACAACTTTCACCTTAGTCTCTCTGCTTATAGACCTGTCCTGAGCTGGTGCTGATAAACTGGAGGACTAAAAAAGAACATGAATGCTGATCCTCACTTTCATGTATAAAGACACATCTTCATTAAGATATAGTGGAACGTCTCTTAAGACTAGATCTCAGCACAAGTAATTATACACAGGTGGATCAGGTCCTCTGACTACGCATTTTTCTGATGTGCTACTACACTTATATCTATGAAAATGTGTGTGTTTTGACCCCACTACACTCATTAAATGTATATTCCTACAGAATGCAAAAGAACAGACTTAGATGTCACCAAGTATAGTCATTAGAACAAGTAGACACATGAAATAGCACTAGTGAGGCTGCTGGATATCTTTACTGATTCACATGTTCATCTGTAGAACCATTCTATGATTTATAGTCCTTTTATTTTAAGTTTAACTGGCCAGTAAGAAACATGGTAGTAGTGGAAGAGTTAAACTGTGGTGCCACATCTAAAGAAGTATTATTTCGTAAATAAATATGATGCAGTATATAACATGTAACAGCCACGAGGAAGCCATTTGTGGATATTAGCAGTATTTATCAGAAGGCAGCTTTATAATTCACTAAAACCAGTTCCTCACAACTCACTGATGAATTAACAGGTCACATTCTTACAACTAATAGATCTAAGAACAATGGACCAGATCCAGAACACTGCATGCTGCATGCAGGGGGTGAACTCCCCTGTCCTCTTCTGCAGACTTGAGGGCAGATGCCTTAAGACTGACATGCGGATCAGTGGTTCAAAGGACCACTGATCCACGCATATGTCTTAAACCAAGCCCACCTTGCATAGTTTTGTCAGGCAGAGGGGAAGACCTGCACCACTGGACAGATCTCCTATTCCATTCCGTACGATAGGAGAACGACGCTTAAATTGCGTGTAACATCTGGAGCGCGCGTGTGCCATTTCCTCCAGACATCTGACTCATGCACTTTGCGTGCATTAGTCAATTGTTGGGTGGAAGTCCAGTCAAATGCATCTCTGTTGTGTTGAAATGGTAGCAGACAAAAGAGGACAAAAGAGTTCCAAGCAGGCAAAATATTAATTTTATATATCTTTTCTAAAGATATCATAAGTTTTATTTTGTACCCTTTGTAATGTACAGGGCAGCAAATTATCTATGAAATTATGGGACTGAGTCATTGAGGACATTGTCAAGCTCAAATGCAATATCTATGCAATACATATGCATATTACCTAATGTAATACCTTGCAATACATATGCATTTTGGATACACAATACTGTGGATATTATTTTATACAGAAATTGTAGACACACCACACCAACTCACTGCATAGATGGAAGACACCAACTCCCTATATAGAGAGAGGCGCTAACTTAATAGTTTACTAGCAATAAGATAAGGACAAAAATAGCCACAAAGCTATGGCCTAAAAACACAAACCACAAACTGTTAAAAAAACAATGTTTAATTTCACATTTGAAAAACACAAAAGGGTGAAATATCAAACTTTAATAATCATGTTCCATTGACCAACAAGAATATATCAAATGATAGTAGTAGAGCAATGTATTCCATATAAGGCTACAAATTTACTGCAACTAATGACCCACTATCTAATAAAAAACAACTGTCCCTAATACCCCCAATGGCGGCTTCACGACCAGCAATTCACCTTTTCCAGGGATTGGGTTAGCAGAAGCAGTATCAAACAGTCATAAGGAGAAAAAGAAGTAGCCTTCGGTGCATACGGAGGTAGCAGGAGTTTCACGTTTCACCTACTGCTGTTTGGTAGGAGATCCTATGAAAAAGCTCAGGCAAAACGCGTCAGCACTCCTGCAACCTCCGTGTGCAAGGGAAGCTGCTTTCTTTTGATTTTATGACCTTTAAAAACTGCTTCTGCTATAACCTGATCCCCAGAGACCAGGGAGGGATTTTGTACTGCCTGGAAAATGTGAAGCGCTGGTCGTGAGGTCGCTAATGGGGGTATTAGGGACAGTTGTTTTTTATTAAATAGTGGGTCATTAGTTGCAGTACATTTGGAGCCTTATATGGAATACAGTAGTAGTAATTTTACTACTATCATTTGATATATGCTTTTTGCTCAATGGAACATGATTATTAATGTTTGATATTTTGCCCTTGTGTGTATTTTAAATGTGAAATTAATTATGGTTTGTGTTTTTGGATTATGAGAATCGTGTCAATGAATCATTTGATTCATGTGATTATTGTGAAGCTAAGTGCATCTTTAAAATAGTTCTTTCTTTTGGCCATAGCTTGGTGGCTATTTTTTGTTCTGAAATGATTTTATGTAAATAGTGAAAAGAAGGAATTCTGTGCACATAAAGGATAACCAAATCCATTGCTAAATCCATTACCATAATACTATGCTGGACAGGACATCTAGTCCTGGGAAACCTATTAATGTTAAACACATAGCAGTAGAGGCTCTCAGCATTTCATGACATCCATTCCATTAAAATATTTTTATTACCAATACCAAGTCAAAATTGTATTGGTAAATTATTAAGACAAACTTCATAGAACACAGTTATCATTGTTACTATTACTGGACTGGATCCAGACTTACTAAAATGCAATGTTTTCCATTTATTGTGGTGGGATGGGATGGGAGGGACAGCGGAAAACGCTTCCGCTTTGTTGTGGGAGGGGGAAAATATGGCAGTAGTACAGTGAGGGTTTGCTAAGCAGACTATCCAGACTTCAGTGACATCTGGAACTCTGTGCTCAGAATAATTCAAAAGTCTGAATTATTAATATTATCAACAACACTGAGATTATATGAATATAGTAAAAGAAAAAATAATAGCTATTGACCATTGTTACCATTCAATGTACAGGAAACCAATGTATATCACTCCTAGCGTAAGACATACTGTGCTACTGAAGAGGTTTCTAACTACTGCCAAACACAAATATACTGATCAAGTTGGAATAAATACATACCTGTATTGTTTGGCTTTGATACACCTTTATAACATGAAAGTTGAAGCTGTATATTCCTTTTCTTGGGGCCACAAAGACTGATTCCAATGTGAAAAAGTTTCCCACATTTACTAAGATCTAAAACACAAAGACATAAATGTTTGTGAAACTTCTCCCGGTTTCCTTGTCTAATTGTACATGTTGCTCCTGTGAAAGGAAAGGTTAATTTGCAGGTTTCATCCACTTGTGTCTTATATAGGAACAGCACCTCATATATTCCTATGACAATTTTCATTCTGTCACATGACAAATGACATGACATTATGACAAATTTTGTAACAATAAAAATGATTTACCTTTAATCAGGCAAATGCTATTAGAGTTTAATTCAGCAGGGATGCAGGTCATACTTGCCAGATCGTGTCTTGATGTAATATAAAAGCTTTTAATTTCAACTTCATAGCTCCTCAAATGTACTGTATAACTTTATACTCGTTAATATTACGTACTATTAACTTCCCAACATCTATGGAGAACTTTAAAGTAATGCAATGCACTTTACAAGACCGATATGTTATTTATTAAATCCAAAAGGATCGTCAAGTATGATGAATTGATCGATTAGCGTGGTTGCACGGTTGTATTGATGAATGTGTTACTTTAAAGAGGCTAATCAATTATTATCACTATAAGTTGTTCCCACCCACAACAGATTAATATAGAAAAGGCAGTCATATTCAATGAACATTGTAGCTGGTTAGTGTGTCTCTATAGACCTGATGGTTAGACACCATCCATCAGAAAAGAGACCTTTATATCAGCGCTGGGTCTTTAATGAAATAACCATTTTATGGTACTAAGAATATTAAATTTAGTAAAAAAAAATGTATATTTTCTAGTATGTCTACAGAAATATGTAATAAACATCCAGTATCTGTTTTAAATAACAAATATGTTTGAAAAGTTGACTATTTACTTTTTATTCTACAAATAAACTAAATAAACTACAATATTTTCATTATAGAAGCTGTTACTTAAAGGATCACCTAATTAATTATCCGTTACTTGCACTAGAGAAATACTGGCGCATTTGTCTATAGTAACAGACACTGCAGAGTGATGTTCCCTTATTGGGACAAATGCTATATCCCAAATAGAGTGACATGAACATTCTGTTTGACTGTCATACAACTTACTGTTTAAGGTTACCCCACGTTATTTTGTGGGTATTGTGCATTAATGCATGCATTTTTTTCAATGCAGCAATGTTTTGCTATATACTGTATATAATGTGTATCATTAGCTTATAAATGGAAGGAGTGTACTATGCTATTCAAAGCAGAATCTTTTTAAGTAGAGAACTAAGTAGAAATATTTCTGCTTATTAGGATAAAAAGACAGTATGAACCATAATCCTGACCTCAGATCATAGCATTCAAAACCATATATTTATTCAAAGTTGTTCTGAAATCAAATTAGAGTCTTCTGGATACCCATCTCTGAAGTTAATATCTAAACAGGATGACAATTGAAATTAGGGCAAAATAACACAGTATTCTTCAAATTCAATGGCTACCTCTGTACAACTGTACATGGATATGTGTGTGTATACTGTATATAATGCCTGTATCTTCTCTATGTATGATTTCCACATTTAGATCACTCATGCTCAAATTAAGCAGCAAAACTTAAATACACTGTTTACTCTATGGAATGTACAGTAAAAATCTATGTAAAAGGTAGCATAATGGAAAAGAAGGTAACATTCTTATATGGACATGAAGCATTAAAGAACAGGACATTTTATGAGTTTGCTTTCTGTAGGACAAAATTTATCAGACAGCATACTACATGAAAGCTATAAGTCCTACCTTGATTGAGTAAAATATAGAAGTGGACTAATACATCCCATATTTTTAAGGCATTTTATTCAAAGACTTTATTAAAACTCTAGCCTGTGGAGAATGAGAGAAGCTGACTGTGTTTTGTATTGTAGAAGACATACATATAGAAATACCATAGTATTTGCTAATGTGCTGGGGATTTTTTCATGCAGGGCAATCTATGGATGAAAAGTATCCTGCTGTGTCCTTACTAATACATGTTTTCTTATTTTCCAAAAATGAAATAAAGCTAACAGTGTGGAATCCATTAACAATTTCTTTCAAACATCTTTTGTTCTAATATTTTGCTCATTTTCAGCTCTAATTCAACTAGCCAGTCTATTTTATATGCACTTTAATAGATTGTGTTATAATCATTTAAAGATAACAGTGTGTGGCAAGATCATTCATAACTGCAGGTAAGTGTGTGTGAGTGTGTGTGTGTGTCTCTGATATATCTTACAACTACTAATACTTATACTACAAATTATAAATAATAGCAAAAATAGATGACAAATGGGATCTGAATATGTTTGAAACTCAGTAACATTTCAGAAGTTCCAATTGTACCATTCACTTTATGCAGAATAGAGGGAAAGCAGATGGAAGAACACTGGCAAAATAAGTCATTGTTATGCAGAATGCTGTATGCATCATTAATAAATTGACAAGTTTACTTATGTTCAATTACAGCAGCAAGAAATAAAGTGTATAAAATATTTATCAGCTCAAGAACTGTGTATAGTACCAGGGGGGAGTGCTGACCTGCAGAAGGGTGGAGGATAAGGGTTTGAGTTCAGGTCCTGCTGACATGTCAATACCTGGTGCAGTGATCTAACGTCTGATCGTTTAGAATTATAGTTCATTTAAATGTAAAAGAGAGTGAATTCCACCTGTGGATCATTAGACATTATTTACTTAAAACTTCAAATATTGGATTCATTTACCAAAATAGGACTAAAAATAAAAATAAAACTTGGTTTAGTCATCTATAAAATACCTGGTCGAAGTAGATAATTCTAGTTTTGTTGCTCATCTCTGATGGTTCGTGGTTAGTACTCCTGACAGCTGAGAATGCCACCTTGGAGTTTGCTGCCCTTACCGAGATCCCCAGAGGTGAAGAGGACGAGCCCTTGGAATCAGTTGCGGGGTTGGAATCACACACCACCAGACATTTGCCCTCCAGGACTATAGGTTCGGTGTCGTTTTGCGCCAGGACAGGTAACGCGTGTAGTAAGACAACGCAAGTTAGTGCAGTCAGCACCACGGACAGCTCCTTAAAGGAGCGCAGCATTTTCAGCGCTACCATCCTGAGGTTATCTCTTCTTCTCTACCTCTCTTCTCAGCGAGCTATGCAGAAAAATAGAGGAGGGGGAATGAAAAAGCTTCACAGTTTCCAAAACGACCCCCTCTCTCCAAGATAAAAAAAAAAGTCTTCTTTTGTCTTTTATTTTGTCCTGTCCACTTCCAAAATACTCAATACTTCCTGATCCTGACTTTTACCCCCAACTCTGTATCCAAAGGCACTTAAGTGAATTATTGATGAGGAGGCTCACGAAGAAGAGGCAGCAGATTTGACGTTGCCATGATTTTTCCCCCTCTATCAGATCATCCTGTGAATGTGCTGGAGTCTGGCTGTAGTGTATTGATTACAGAGGTAGATCCTTTCTGCTGCCAGCAGCCTAGATCCTGTGTCTGATTTCATAGCCAGGGTGCGCGCTAAGCCTACTCCTAGCCACAATTCCCCAAAGCGTTATGTCATATAAAGTAGCACAGCCCTCAGCCCATATATATACATGGGGGGTGGAGGGGGGGGGGGGGGGCATACCTCTTATTATTTATCACTTAGGATCGGCTCAGTGCAAAAGTTCAGCTGTAGTTCTTAAAGGAATTAAGCTGTATTGCACTACATTATTAAATAACACAGCAATCGTTTACTAAGCCTGAACGTGACTGTATTCCAGACTAAAACCTGAATTGTTTTGCCTACGTATTTTTATCACTATATTCAGTGCATTGTATATTTGCACCAAACTAAGACATGCAGGACTACGTAGTTCATCATACACTGTCTGGGATAAAGCAATCTAAAATTCTCCCACTGCTGTTGAACCACAAGTCTCAGAATACTCCGTCCAGAGAAAGAAATCTAAAACTCTGCAGTCGTAGAGTATGGAATGAGTATAGGAATGCAGGCAGACACACAGAGAAGAGTAAATGAGTTATTTAGATAGCAGTTATCACTTGCAGTGGAAAAAATACAAAAACAATTATAGAAAAACATTACCTTAAGATAACAAAGAGCCATTATTAATACATAGGTCACAGTGTCAATAATGTAGTACAAGGGATCGCTTTTCTTTGTACAGTATATAGAATAAGCAAAGTGGCCTTATTTTATAGATACGCTGCTGATATAAACTGACTCTAAATCATTAACACTAATTATCGTATTGAAATCTGAAATGATCCAGCACAGAGTAGATGTATGTAAAATAATTACCTGCCCACTCACCATAGCAATATTGACAAACTATCTGTGAGGATTAATATTGTTGTGCTTTATTTCCTTGCGCTGTCTAGTGGCAAAGATTTGGAACTGCGGCTTCTTCATCAAGAGATTGCATTACGTGGATCTGTGCCCACGGGTTTAGAATAAGTTTAGAGGAACACTTTGTAGAGGATAAGAGTTGTTTTGCAGTCTAATTATTGTTGTTATTATTATTATCATTATTGGTTTTTTTTTATAGTCAGGTATAGGTGTCATAAACGTTATGTATTTCTACCTGAGGATATGACAACCTGGAGAAAAGTCTCAAGGAACTTTACAGCTATTAAATCTCAGGTTGATAAGGGAATGGCAACACTTGTTAAGACATTCAGTTTTTCTGAAGTTGCTATTCACTTATAGATGTGCCCACCTTTAATCTTGTTACTATACATAGCTTATAGATGTGTCCATTTTTGGAAACTATGCACACATGAAAATTGACAGTTAATTGGTGTGTAGATGAAACTGGAATACTCCTAACTGTATGCCCATAAAAATTTAAAGGCTGATCCAAACATTGGAGCTTATCCAGAGTTTTTGTGCCGCAAAAGTACAGACCCACTTTTGCAAATGAGTGTGCCCTATGTAATATGTAATAGTCAAATTTAAGTTGATTAGAAAAAAAAACCTTAGCAAAATGTGCAGCAAAATTGAGCTGTCAGTCAGTAGAAAAATTTATAAAATAGTATTTTACTATATTTGTAAGTATGTTTTAAAACATACTTAAGTTGTATATTTAACAGTTTAATATTTTTTAGGGCTGTATTATAACTAAGAATAGGGGATTTTATTGATGGAAAATCTTCTGTTCTACCCATACAAGCCCTGATGGAGCATATTAAAGAGAAATTGATGCATTCAAACAGATAAAGGTAACTGCTATTTATTTTATGTAAGGACAAATAGGTGTATTTAATAAAAATAAATACTATACATTTAATAGGATTGGTTAATGTAAGGAGGTTTGTGCATACTAAAATAAAAGGGGCTTGTTGTGGATCTGGAAGGAGTGTTCACTTTCCTTATTTCATGTACCAGAATAGTATACACCAAAAGATTTCTGGTACACTAAAATAGGTACTTAGGTTTATATACCAGCAGCAAGAAGAAGGGAAAAATGTTTGGTGAGTAGGGTAGAGAAGGACAGCCTGCCTACACTATAGCACTGCTCATACTCTTCACAGCCTGATAGAAACCTCTTTACTTTTATGGTGTCTGGTCACACCCCCCTGGTGAACTCACATCTCTGTATTCCACAGGGAGGCCTTCATGCTCTTATTCGTATTGTATTATAATACTTATTTGTATTATAAGTATTGCGTTGCCTCTATGTGCTTGTGAGACAGCAGACTGTCCCTTCTTGGGTACATAGAAAAGAGGGCATTTTCTGATGCTCTGGCATATTAGGGGTCTGGACATGGCACACTACATATAGGACATGTGGCAATAGTTTAGGTGTATAGTTATGGCACATACTATAATATATGGGTTATATATTAGGCTTTGGGAATGGCAAAATTTAGTATTTCCAGGTCTGTCGTGGGATTCCTCCTGTCTACCAGTGAGACACGCCCTTTCTAAAGCAGCACTGTGAAGCCACGCCCTCTGCACCAACACCCGCAAATCCGCACCCCCTTTTTTTGTATTTTTTCTACGTTTTCTTAAATATTCACTTTGGGGGGTTTCTGGGCTACCAGAACAACCCCCCTCCCTGGTGCACCACTGGGATGTATGTATATAGTACAGTGAAAATGTGTTAAGTGCATACACATATGATCTGACCTTTAAACTTCCATGCCATCCACACATAAAATGTGTTCCAATAGCAGCCTGAATCTGGCCCATAATGTTTGTGTAAAATATAAGCATAGCTCTTTATTGTGCTTAAAAAATCCTTACTCTCAGACTCCATCCATTATTGGCTGTTATCTACTTTTATTTTACAGTAGCAAATCAATAAACTGTACTATTTGTAGTATGGATGTAACACACACTAATGTTTTGTATGATTATTAGAATACAATAAGTCAGAGCAATAAGAGATACAAAGCAATATTGTAATAGTGAGTAAAGGAATAAATCATTCAGAGTAATTGAAGTACCTGTATACAGATAAGACAGTACGCTGGTAGCTAAACAACATATTTTTATTTTCTTTCAATTAGAAAAACTTCATGCCTTGCTTTGACAATGTGCAACTCTTACCAATCCCTGTACTTTGTCAATCTGTTTTCAGTTCCAGATTTATAATATTAGGCAGATTTATTAATTTCCTTGATTTATTACCAAGGTACTCTAAAAATGCCTGTTTACAATCTTAAAAAAAGAAAATTGAAATAAATAAATAATTAAATAAATAAAAAATAAATAAATAGAGGAATCCTTTATGTGTTCATGAGGTAGTGCAGACATACAGAAATGTTTAACATCAATCGTCCAACTCAAGTTTGTTTAAAATAAACAATTTAGTTTACTTCCTTCTGGAAGATCCCGGAGTGGAGCTACAGGTGGTGGGTATTAGAAGTTTATGGTGGGAATCGTGTAATCAAGCCAAACCAATGAGCAGTGTTCTGCATCACAGCATTATGAAGAAGGCGTGGGTCTTCATTGCACAATTTTATGCAATTATCAGCATTACATTTGTAGCGTACAATAAACAGCAGTAGTATTTTTTTATGTGTTATTATCTGATTAAAACCATGTTGTCAAGAATGTAATCAAATATATAATTGGGAAATGTGTTTTCAATATAAC
>WWET01000021.1:1098639-1110906 GCA_011038615.1 Limnodynastes dumerilii
GAAATGCTACGTAGATAGCATAAAATAGTTACTACGCATGTGTAGTAGCTATAATCGGAAAATTAGACACATAAGTAAAACATTTTGGGGTTGTGAATACAATAATAATAATAACAATAAAAAATAACTATAATAATAAAATGCATAATATATAACAGTTTCATGGGAATGTATTAGGTTTCTCCATTTTGAGCCTGACAAATATCCTATTACCTCTGGGATAGTGAAGGAGCTTCAGTAGCTGGTGAATTAATCTTTTTGAAAAATGCAAATGTAATACTGATATTAGCTCTGTTCCCAGGACATCCTATAATCCAAAATAGAAAACAATTTCTCACTTTTTATTACCATTCACAATAATATATTACTTTTAATATTGCTTACGTAATCTATAAAATAATTAATGTAAATGTCACATGATGTTTCTACCATTCCTACCATTCCTAGTAATGCAATCTATGGTGGGATTTTTTATGGCGATTGACAGCATACTATGGGTGCATACTATGGGCTCATATTCTGGGCACTTACCATGGTCTACACCTTGAAAAAAAAATTATAGGCCAGATCCTAAGCTAAGTACGCGAGCGTATTTACGCTAAACGATGATGTAAAATTGCCCATTTGTATTTACTGCGCATGCGTGCGGCAGGGGTGTGGGTCCGTGGAAAGAATGGCCCTATGTTAATAGGGCCGTTTTCTCCCAGTCAGTTTCGAACTGGCTGGGATTTCGATTGCATATGCCTTGATAAGGCATAGCAATTGATCCACGGAGCACCAAGCGGAGGAAGGCATTTAAATTGGACAGTATGGGCTGGGTTTGGCCATCATGTACGTAAATCCATTACATACGTCAGTACTTACGCTACGAAAAGTTAAGGTAGGGTTTTAGCAGCATAAAATGGGCAAAGAACGTACGAGCCAGGGAAGTGCCTAGGGGAGTGCATAGTAATTACACTACTGTAAATATGCTACACGTTGTAATGTAACTTGCCCCTAGGTCTGAATCTACCCCTATGTCCTGACACAAATACAATTTAAGGAGGACCATTGATGAAAGTTAAATCCACAAAATTAAATTAATGACACCATGGTGCATATTGATTGACACTTAATTCAACATTTTTGATTAATGCAATTTCTAGTTATAAATCTGATTACTTCAGTAACATCACATGACAGTATGCAAAAGTGAAACCTCTAGAACAGTGGTTCTCAACCTTTTTTGTTACCAGTTGCCCCTATGGAATCATGTCAAGTACCACTTTGCATATCATGCAGACACATGCTCACGATCCATATTTATTTTTTTCAGGGTATTTGTTGCTGTTTATATATTTTTGAAGTGATTTAAAGGTGGATTATAAACATATGCCATGTAACCCCCAAGATATTTTATTAAGTACATCCTCAATTATTTAGCATCATACTTCCTTACAACCTTTGTGGCCCTCTGAAAAAGCCCATAGATTCTAAGGTGGTGAGGCAAGGTCCGAGGGGAACTGCGGTAGAAGATGCAGGTAGCGGTGGGACCAAAGGGTAGTGATAATTGGAACTGGAGGTGCGGCTGTGTGGAGGTATAGCACTGAAGGTCTGGAGAGATTCTGAAACCGAGGGAGTCAGAAATGAAACCTGGATACACAATGAAGCACAGGATACCAGGAGAAATAACAAATGGAAACCAGAGAGTCAGAACACATAAAACAAACAGCAGGGAAGATTCCTGTTGCTCTGACAGGGAAATGATGTCAGTGAGAGATTTAAATAGAGCAGGTAAAGAGGGAATCAAGCAAGGCAATTAGTAGCACCTGTGATGTATTGCAGAAGAAGCCTGCATCAGAAAGTGAATACCAGGAAGTGTTGAACTTAAAGGAATCATGTGACCAGCAAAAGGTAAAAAAAAAGACGTGCAGTGATCAGGGAACTTTTTTCCTTTTTGTTCCCTCCCTCCATTATACATCTTTTCGTATGCCTCCATTGCACATCTCCACCCCCTCTCCTCCATTTCACATCTGCTGGTACCCTCCCTTCAGTACACATCTCCCTCACTTCCTCTGTTACGCATTAGGTTTGTTGAGCCCACCTTTAATTTTCCATCTATTTGTCTACCTACACATTATTATTATTATTGTTTATTTATACATTACACATCTTCCTCCCTGCATCCCTCTATTACACATGGCATCTCCCTGTCCCCCTTACTTTACACATCTCCCTCCTTGTGCATCCTCAATAACACATCTGCCTCCCTGTCCTTCCTCTGTTACATATTACTCTTACTCACAGGGGCCAGCAAATAATAAGGGCTGGCCTCAAGTGCCCAGAGCAGCAGTTTTACCTGCTCTCCCCACACTATGACCCTGACATTTCACCCTTCGAATATCGAGTATAGGTATTAAATAAAAAAAGGTTGGGGTCGCAGCTTAATATGGCATGGTTCAAATAATGAAATGGATCTCTAGCAGCTAATTTTGGCAGCCCCTGAACCTTATCCACTCTGCTAATTTTGTTGTATGTACCAGGGTCAGGTGTGCACAGGACCCGTTCATTACTGCTTTTATGCAGGGCAGCAATTCATGAACTAAATTTATATATCTATAATTCCTGTTCCGTTATTATACAATCTAAGCACATACGCTTTAGATTGTAAATTCATTTGGTGAGGGCCTTATTTGCCTCCTGTTTCATTCAATAACAACAGATGTTTTTAAAAAGCATAATAAAATAATAGAAAGAAAAGCACTACATCAGAGCCCTCCATCCTCTTGTCCTCTATCTCTTTAAGTCTCATCTCTGTCCTCTCTGCAATAATACTTGAATTGCTTTGTATTTTTATCTTGCTGTCAAGTTTGTGCCATCACGTGTACCAACCTCTATGTCGTTTTTATGTTACCTCAATATTTATGTTATGTCTGTGCGCGTACATTACCTGTAGGGCACTGCAGACTTTTTATTGAGCTTATAAATAAATGTTAATAGTAGTAATAATGGTTTGGATCCAGACTTGTCATTATGCTTGTATTGCTCCACGTGAGTGGAAAAAAATGCAAATGGCGATTATACATGCGTTTTCCAAATGCTTCCAGTGTGGTTCTGGATCCTCAGGATTCAGACTTCCATATTGGAAACCTTTCAGACTGCGGTGCGGGACAGGAGCAGCATATGTACAGCGTGAAGGCATGGTGTTAATAAGAGGTATGGTAATGGTACAGTATTCCATTTTGCATGGGACTCCATGGCGCACCCAGCAGGGTTTTTTGGTTGCCTAGGAACCTCCCACATTGAATATCTTTTAAACAATTGAAAAAAATTCCCAAAAAAAGGTCAACATTCCAAAAGGGGCGTGGCTTTGCAGCCATGTGGGGTACACTGACATAGTGGAAGATGGTCCTGGCCTGTGCTGCAATATGGAAGCAGGTGGGGATGGTGAATAGGTCACAACAAATTCAACAGTGCTTATGCACTGACACAAGCTCTGGTCCATTGTATAATGTGTTCTGCTATTGCTATTTGATGTGTACTTTCAAAATAAAACTACTATTTTAATGTGCGAAGAAGTAACTTATCAATCACCTAAAAAAAATTTAATAATCAACGGAACTTGTTACAGCCAAAAACCAATGCAATTTTTAAGGTAAAATTTTTATTATTTTCAAATACATTATAATCTTCCTGCTTTCACAGAGATCATTAATGGACCTCTTAGATGTCTTGGTAGTCAGATAGTACGACCATATTAATATATAAATTTTTTAAACACTGGCATCATATTAAGTAGCTCTTTACAATGTTAAACAGTCCTTCACATCAACCTCTGCCACATTACAGTCTAATGCACACACATGCTAGGGATAATTTTAGTTTTATGTGGGATATATATGTGGGATATATTAGGGTATATTGTAGAGCTGGGATTAGCATATGTGTGCAATGTCCAGGCCCCTAATATATACCTCCCTACTATCCCGATTCCAGTGGGACAGTCCTGATTTTGCTTGACTGTTCCACTGTCCTGATTGCCTTCCAGTTTGGCTACACTAGAGGCAGGTTATTTTTATTTCTTTTAATTACTTTTAATGGGTATGGGGGCAGAGCTTGGGTGGGATAAGGGCGGAGCTTATTTATTCTTGTTTATGCTAATATACCTCACATGTATTACACACATTGGAAACCCCCCTTTCAAAATTCTGCATTTGCCACTGCGGCTGGTGTGTAAATGTTAAGACAGGGACCTGGGGATGGATGTCCCATGTGTGCAAAGGAAGTGGTGTCCACTTGCACACACACTGGACTAAGGAACGCACGGCGATCCACCATCAGAACTCCGCCGCAGCAGCTGTCAGTGCTCAGACTGTAGCGGCTGCAGAGGATTCGGTCCAATATTAATAATAATTAATAATAATTGCATTGTTTGGTGTTGAGAAGATCCAGTGATTTTTTTTTTCTTGATAAATTGCTTTGCAGAGATAAGAAGACTAATTAGCAGGCTTTAGTATGTAATATTCATTATAATATATTTTACTCTCTAGTACTGTTGAATTACATAGCCCAGAACAATTTTGCAGGACTTGTTCCATTTTCACTCAGATTTACTGAAGCTTTTGCAGTGCTATTAAATGACTTGTTAACTGTTATTAGACATTTAGACACTACTAGAATAGTGGATCTGCTCGCTGTCAAATTACTGTGTTGAATCTGTGCTTTTTCTTTTCTTTTAAGTAGCTCCAATGTTGTGAATCCTCAACTCTAATTGACAGACTAGCTTTACTCTTAACAGTTCTGTGCGTTTAACAAGCCACAGCACATTTGCAGTCCAGCCAGTGTTCTATTGTGTGTGTCTCGCTTAATTCTAATACATTGCAAATGCCAATATGCTAACAAAGTTAAAAGTATCCCTGAACTAACCCAAACACAGCTTACAGCAGCAGTTGTGTAACTACCGTGGGATTCGGTTGCATTAGGGGCCTGGAAAAGAGGGAAGCCTGTGGCAACTGCCCACCCTCCACCCCCACGGAGAACACGCCAGAGGCTGGCAGCTTATACAGCATTCAGCATTCAGTCTATGCATGCTAAGTGCTCTTTATAAATCCATTGCCAGCAGCTAAGAGCTTAGCGCTATCCTCTGTCGGCAACAATATTGTTTAATGGAGCCTTTTATAATTTTATTCGTCTAGGGCAACCTAGTGCTTGCTCTGACTGTAAGTTCTATTATGTACGTGTGTTAAATAATAAGCTGTCTGTTCTGGGGCACTTTGGTTTAGGAAAGGAGAGACACAGCCTTAATTTATTCATACGGCAACCTTTAGGCATCTATACTTTTTGTGATCTGTTTATTGTTAATACTGTATTTTCTTTCTTATTGCAGTATATATATTTTTATGCAGTTGTTATAAAGGCTATATTTTAATATACAAGTTTGAACTTGCATATTATAAAGTCCATTGCTTTAAAGACTAGATTGATGCATGCCTGACATGACACCACTACAGCCTTGGAAATGTCTGCCTCCCAACACTAAGGGCCCGATTCAATTAGCTTCGAACCCGCCTTATTTGTGGTTTAAAGCTAATTCCGCAAATTTTTATTTGTGGATTTTTATGCGCGCCCCATAGAGGTTTTTTTGCTACCATAAATGACAGGAAAAAGCACACCGCTTCGTGGCAAATTGAATCGGACCCTAAAATTGAGACATTGATGTCTGAGCAAGAGTTTAACTGTGTGGAGTGGAAGGAAGGAAGGAAGGAAGATAAATATTTTATTGCAAAGCTAAGAGAAATAAGAGAACCATTTTTATGTATGGTTGCTAAAGATGTCCTTGTATGATTTTAATGTTTGCCATGCAATTACTTAACCAAATATCCCAGGTGCTGTCATTGATGTATTCATAGATCAAGTATCTTCATCAGTTATAAAAAGGACAAAGGACCCAGAGTAGAGATTCCACCTATCTTTTAGCTGGAAGTGCAGCTATCCATCCATTTGTGTCCTCTTCTGTGTGCTCTGTGCTAGTGGAATGGGTTGTTCCACTATATTTAAATGAGCAAGTGGGTGGTTTTGTGATGCTGAAAACACAGTAGCAGACCGGATTCCTTGCACGTCCTCCTAAAATTTTACAGTAGCTCAGGGGCCGGTGTAAGTGTAAAACAGAAGTCACTTTCAAGCATTAAAAGGCCCTATTAGTATTTAAAACACATCCCTACACACGTTGAACATATTAATTGGTTAAATTTAAGCATCAACCATTTTTAAAATACTTTTTTGATCATAGAATACACAATAGTGGGGTTTTTAAAGTCTGAATACTATTGTGTTACTAAAAATTCTACTCAGGCATTTTTATTTCAATATTTTCAAATTTTTTTATAAGATAAAGTTGATGGTTTAAGGGGAAACATTTCCATTTGAAACATGCAAACTTATATGGGCTCCTGCATTGCATCTCACAGCCTATGACTATATGCATCCATTCAGTATGTCCTAACCAGAGTTACAAATGTCGGAACTCTACATAGACACGCTATTTGAGCAGGAGATTTACATATCCGATGCTCAAAACCTCTGGATCAGCACCTATGTGTGTTATTGTGTGCTTTGGTTCTAATGCACTGCAACATTGCATTGCAGATGTGCAAACTCAATAAATGTCACAGACAATAAACCAAACAAATATGATACACTTATAAAAACCATTGTAAAGATTGTCTATTTAATAACCCTTATATTTAATAAGTGTGTAAGTGACTCACTACTGTTTTTCAGGGGAATGCTAAATTGGATTCTAAATCAGATTTTGAAACTTTAATCTTTTTTGATTAATTCTGTAACTTGTCTGTTAAATGTTGACTAAAAGATGCTATATTACACAGAAAGAAACACCAGCAACTACAGGAATCCCAAAGATTTTACATCTATGCATGACAGTCGAAGACTGTCCACCACATCTTGGTTAAAAAGTGGCGGATTGGCCGTAGGACTAACAGGGAAATTTCCTGGTAAGCCGGTGACCTCTGGAGGTTACTCAGCAGCTCCTATTTTATTTGAAGAAGACTAAGGCTAAATTGATGTCTGTATAGAACAGAGATAATTTGAATGTTATATGTATTGAGTGGTGGTCACTAGGATGCTGTATGTTTCAGGTGGTAGTCACTAGGATGCTCTGTGCTTTTAGGTGATGCTCACTACGCCACTATATGTATTGGGTGGTGGCTACTAGGATGCTTTATGTATTGGGTGGTAGTAACTAGGATGCTGTATGATTTGGGTGGTGGACACTTGGGTGGCAGTGACTACCTGCATTGCATAGAGGTCACTATAAATCTCATTATTGTATTGTGAAGTATTAGTCAGTAGATGTTGTCTCTGCTTGTAACTCTTTTACATAACACACTTAATTGGCAATACATATTCCTGCCCTCATAACATGTATTTTGCACTGCTTTTATTATATATTAATTTATTCTGTACTAATCCTGTTTACATATTTTTTTGACTGTGATTGCCCACATGTGGCCTCTTGAAGATTTTTTTCCAGGGCCACTTTAAGTTCCCAATCCGCCCCTGCAGCTGAATATGGGTCAATTGAAATTATAGTATGTGTGCTCATTCTGAAAAGCCTTTGATCAGTTTTGTACTTTTTACATACATACCATATACCTTACCATACTTTTACCCCATACAATATACCTTAGCATACACGAGCGCCACACCCCGCCCCATCCTACCTCGTAAACTGCTTAGATCCAGAGCTCCATACTGAATGCGCATTTGTGAAGTGTAAACATTTTCCAATTCTTTTAAAAAGAAAAAACGACTTTTACAGAAGTCTGGGTCCAGTCCATCACCTCCCTGAGTGTATTCAGAAAGAAGAAAGAGATGTCACACAAACTTTCACATCTTTTAATAAATACATACATACATACAAACATACTTACATAAATACATACATACCAGAGTTAATTCTATAATGTACAATCTCCCTTTTCATATCATAGTAATATCTGTATAACAGTATATGTGATAGATATATATATATATTAATATTCTTCATAGAAAAGGTGCTGCAATATGGCTAGTTGAGTTAGATTGCAAAAAGACACAGGCCATAGAGAGGTAATAAAACAAGAAAGATCAAGAAACAAAGAGAATTTATCAGAGCCTATTAGTCTTCAGGTTCTTTTTTTCTCTACTGAGAATTCAGCCCTTTTGAACTGTAATCTAAGAATTACAGCATCCACAGGATAGCGATCTTCTTAGGAACTGCTTCACTCTGCAAAGTGCACCCACAGTTACAAGTTCAAGTATATTATGGAAAGGGAAGATATAGTGCCTGGTGCTGTAATGAAGGATTGTTATGAATAAAATACACTTTTTCCTTCAATCTTATTTTTTAAAGAATTTTCAAGTAAGAAGAAAAATGTAAATATTGAACTGTTCAGTAGGTTCTCTTCTTGAAACAATGGAAGCATAGTGTCACTGTCAGAATGCCAAAGAATTAAGGATTCAATTGTATACATTTCAAAGAGCTATATCAACCCGTTGCAAAACCCCACTGCGAGGGCTCGCACTGCGAATTAGGGACAGCTGAAAAGCAACTTTCGGCTGTCCCTATTTCAAATAAGAGCCCTTTCAGAATGTATTTTTTATAAATGACTGGGTATGTGATTCGCATACTCACCCATTCATTTTCTGAAGTGCCACCGCCGGGGACTTAGGGTTATGTTGTAGGGGGGATCTGCGGGGAGGGACTTAGGGTTGGGCTGCAGGGGTGGAGACTTAGGGTTTGGGTTAGGGAGCAGGTTGGGGGAAACAGTTATCGGAGCACCATGTTCGAGGCATACGCAATCGTTATCCCAGCCAGTTTGTAAATGGCTGGGAGCAAATAGCCCTTGCGAAATAGGACCGTTCGCTACTGGGACCCAAACCCATATCAACTTTTTAGACCACTTTAGGCAATGCACAGTCAAGATACTTTGATTTTTGTCTGCCCAGTGCTTATAAAATGACAAATCTACTCTGCAATTATGAAGTGTACTGTGTTAATGTCCATCAAACTACAGATTCATAACCAAAGAGTAACCCTTTTTTCGTAATCTCGAAATATCGTTTTTAGGCTTTCTCCTAAAATATCGTTCAGTTTAGCCTTTATCATAGCTCAAATTAAACATAAAGTAAAATTATTGTTTCCGCTTTCATTTCCTGTGTCACATTTGTTTATGTAAGAATTTTAATTATAATTTTAAAGGTTCTCGGGATCTCGTGTCAGAGGGTATAAATAGGGCCCCAGTAATAACATAAGTCATTCACCGGAGGGACCCAGAAGAGGATGAACATCCTGCCAGGTGAAGAGGAGGAGCTGTAGTCCCAATCATTACCTGGCAACACTGATGACAACTGAAATGTAAGTAAGAACATTATTTAATATTACTTTTTAATTAAATATTCCTTTTTATAAATGCTGGAGTATTTTTTATTATTTAAAGGAAGAGGCTTGATTTTATATTGGAAGGGAACGGGGCCATGTAAGAATCTTTTAATAGGAATGGGGACATATACTATTCTTTTTTATTGAAACGGGGGACATGTACTATTCTTTTAATTGAAATGGGGACATATAGTATTCTTTAATTGAAACGGGGACATATACTGTTCTTTTATTAAAACGGGGACATATACTGTTATTTGTTTTAACTTCTTGAATGTGTTGTATTCTGTTAACTGCTTTTCCTCCAAATTACATCCTGGAGCTAGCAAAAGAAAATGGCAGAAAGTCGATCTTTTAAGATGTTGCCCATAGTAACTAATAAGATTTCAGCTGACATTCTCTAGTATGTTATAGGAAAGTGAGAGCTAGAATCTGATTGGTTGCTATGGGCAACACCTCCACATTTCCTTTTCTGCAGTTCAAGGTCAATTTGATAGTGTTGGTATTTTTGATATAAGGATATGTATACTTAAAACTGCATCCTGCACCAATTTAGTCAGACTTGACATTAAGTTCAATGTATCTTGAGATAAATTGATAAAAAAAAAAACAGCAACATCAAGGAAAGGCCGAATATTGTGCTGGGTCAGTGCAATCCTTTTTTTTCTTCAAGATAATTTGTCTTGTCCAGGGGCAAAAGCAATTCTCTGCCACATGAACATCATTCATCTCTGATGTTCTTTTCAGTGCAGAGCAGGATTATTGGCCAGACCATTACCACTGAAACAGCAGAGGAGACAGCAGCCTCAAGCCCCCCACATCATAGAAGTTACACACCCTGCACCACCGATCTTGCCCCTACACCTAAATCAGGCAAACCAGCCTATAGTTCCAATCTGACCATGAGATTTGGTGAAACCAAACCACAGACGCTTTTACAAAAAAAGAACTAGTGTTCTACAGAGTTCAGCACCCTAGCATCCCCTGATACTGTCTAAGGGCTCTATTTACTTACCTTTTCATTTCTCTGAGAAAAAAGCTGGATGAGGCTTAATTATCTTCACTGCGAGCCTGGCAGCTTCGTTCACAGAATTTACTATTACTCACCCCCTTCGTCAAGGTCCCACGATGATCTGCGAGGTCATTGCAGGACCTTTTATTCACGTGAATCTTGAATTAAGTCCTGCACATGCGAAGTGACTCTTATTCGGGACTGAAAAATATCAAGTCCCAACTTGGGGAATATGGAGAAGTTGCTGGAATACTTACCATAACGCCAGCCTTATTTTTACATGGGGAGTGGAGAGTAAAACTCTGCTCTGGCATATAGTAATTATTGCGAAGCGCCAGCCCGCTCTGAAAAGAACAGGCCGACAGAGACAGATGATATTTCCATGGTGATCCATGGGACTGTATTCATACTTAAGAAGCAGCTGCTTCTTTAGTATGGTCTTTTACTAAACTACCTACGCATGTGTAGTAAGCAATTTACGCAATCTACGTACCAGTTAAATATGGTGAATATGGTCCATGGTTTGTAAATAGGAAAAATTTCATTGTCATGCGAGTTAGTAAATAGATCCCTAAGTGTGAAGCAAAACTTTGCATGGAATCATTAAACTTGTACACTTTTCCTGGGTTGCTCAATGTCAAATTAGCTTGGCTGCATGGCCAAATAGAAGATCTGGCGATCAAGAAAAGTGAACAGATTGCAATGTGTCTCCAGCATGGCATAACACTTTTATAAAGAAGCTATTTGTGACTGTGGACCGGATCCAGACTTGAGACCGACAGGTCACTTACGCACACAAGTTGCTTAAGTGGCTTGTTTTGACTAGTGTAGCAAAAATCATACGGAACTACAGTTCCAAATGGGCTGTGCATCCACTCCGCCCGCTTAAGCGGGCGGGGGGAAGCATGCAAAATTTACAGTGTGGGAGAGGGCTCCCACACTTGTGGTCATATGGACCGCTGGTCCGCTCGAGCACTTTAAGGCAGGTTTATGGCCGCATGAGAGATGGGAGTGACAGGGAGCGTGCATTCCCCTCTCTCTCTCTCGTATGGACAGACGGGGGTCTGGATCCGGCCCTGTGTCCTGATTTCATTCTTTTATTTCTCTTATTGTTTAGTAGCTGCCAGGGAAGGTCTGGAGAGAAACTAGAATGCAATCAAAATATTAAAAGGTCTACTAATACCATAGTATTATTAATAATTCAAAATAAACTAAAACAAATTAGAAAAACCTATAACATCATTTTTATGTTATGGTAACAAACAGATGTGTTTGTCTAAAAAAGTTAGTTAAAAAATGTTTATGTGATTATGAGTGATACTAAAATACTGATTGGATATGTGTAATTAGTTGTGCTGGCAAGTCCTTCATTTAGTAAACGAGTATTCATGAGGCAGAGCAGAAACAAATGCCAAAAATGAAGTCATTAGCAACACTTCCCATCAGATAATTCTCTCTAATTGTAGTTTTGTTTAAGAATCAGTGGTTTAATCAAACAATTTAGAATCTAGGAGAACACGGTTATGTTTACAAATAAATTTAGTCCTGTTAAAGCATATAAAAGATATATGGGGCTGAGTGACATGCATACATAACAAATTTATCCAGGCTTGTACATCGTTAATTCTGCCTCACATCATACAGGCACGGATTCAGAGTTTTAGCGGATCCTGATTGGCACACTTGCGCCTGTCTTTCTGTGCTCACACCCATGGTGAGCATGCGCAGTTCTCATTTTTACTGCGCTTCCATCTGAAAAAAAGACAGAAAGACAGCTCTGAATCCGGACCATAGAAGGAATTTGCTCTATAGCTGGGCTAACACTAGAGATGAG
>WWET01000021.1:1114239-1125786 GCA_011038615.1 Limnodynastes dumerilii
CCCTTTTTTATATGTCCAGGCTCCATAGGTATGCCCCTGTTTATATGTCAAGTCTCCATATATCTGCCCCTGTCTCTATGTCCAGCCTTCATATTTCTGCCCCTGTTTTATTGCCCAGTCTCCAAATGTATGCCCCCACTTGCCCAGCCTCCATATTTATGCCCTCACTTTTCCAGCCTCCATATTTATGCCCCCACTTGCCCAGCCTCCATATTATGCCCTCACTTGCCCAGCCTCCATAGTTCTGCACCTTTTTTCCAGGCTCTATAATTCTGCTCCTCTTGTTTAGCCTCCATAGTTCTGCCCCTTTTGTCCAGCCTCCATAGTTCTGCCCCTCTTGTTCAGCCTCCATAGTTCTGCCCCTCTTGTCCAGTCTCTATAGTTCTGCCCTTCTTGTCCAGCCTCCATAGTTCTTCCCCTCTTGTTCAGCCTCCATAGTTCAACCCCTCTTGCCCACCCTCCATAGTTCTGCCCCTCTTTTCCAGGCTCTATAATTCTGCTCCTCTTGTTTAGCCTCCATAGTTCTGCCCTCTTGTTCAGCCTCCATAGTTCTGCCCCTTTTGTCCAGCCTCCATAATTCTGCCCCTCTTGTTCAGCCTCCATAGTTCTGCCCCTCTTGTTTAGCCTCCATAGTTCTGCCCCTCTTGTTAGGCCTCTCTAGTTCTGCCTCTTTTCTTCAGCCTCCTTAGTTCTGTCCCTCTTGTTAAGCCTCCATAGTTCTGTCCCTCTTGTTTAGCCTCCATAGTTCTTCCCCTCTTGTTCAGCCTCCATAGTTCTGCCCCTCTTGTTAGGCCTCTCTAGTTCTGCCTCTTTTCTTCAGCCCCTCTTGCCCAGTCTCCATATTTATGCCCCTCTTGTCCAACCTCCATAGTTCTGCCCCTCTTGTCCAGCCTCCATAGTTCTGCCCCTCTGTTCAGCCTCCATAGTTCTTTCCCTCTTATTACTGTCTTTCTTACCTGGTTCCTTTTGCTTCCTTCCTCCGTGGCTCTCACGCTGTCTATCCCTCTCCCAGTGGTCACGTGTCCACATAAGCAGAGCTGGTTACACAGGTATGACCAAATCTCTTTCTATGAATGACAGTGACCATCACTGTCATTCACAGCGACTGTTTCGGTCATAACGGGCTCCCATAGCAGCCCTGTGTAACCAGCTCTGCTTATGTGGAAAAGAAAAAAAAAAACTCAGCCACATATACAGCAGCACCGCGCAGGCTCAATTCATTTAAAAAAATCCTCTTCTCTCGGGACAAGGTGTCAGCGGGACTGTCCCCCAAAAGCGGGACTGTCCCGCTGAAATCGGTACCATTGGGAGGTATGGTCAAGCGCCACACCTGGGACTGGGAAAGGAACAGCAAGTCTTCAGGATCTGGTAGGAACCTTTGGGGTGGAGGTGGGTCTGGGTCTTTTTAGATTCCAGGCCGCCGGGATACCACCCATTACACATGTTCAATAAAATTTTATTTTGTGAATACAACTTTGCAGGACTATAAATAACACTAATACATACAAAAATGAATACCAGATGGAATTTACTCTATATACATCAGATGAATAATGATAATTAATTGAAATGCATAATGAATAATTAGTTAGTAATAAATATCAATATTTAGCAGCAAAGGGACTTATCTAGAGTTAATAGTGAAATTGATACATTTGCCATTGTTGTGGAAGTAAACATGCAGAATTTGTGATCCTAAACTTTGTACATTGGTGAACAGAGTACTCCCCCTACATTCCTATGTAGGCCAGGTCCCTACCTTAAGTATTCCGCACACAACTGAGTGTGCAAAATACTGCATTGTAAGTAAGGGCTTAGCTAAGCCCTAACTGTATTATTTACATAGCTATTCCCACTCTTCACGCATACCTCGTACGTAGAATGAGTGGGCTCGTGCAGAGAATAAACTCTGAATGGAATGCAGCGCCGGTAGGCTGTGTTCCATACATAGTTTCTATTGTACAGCACATGCGCTGTACATAAATACAGGATATTTCCGTACCTGACATATGGAAATAGCCTTAAATTATTTTGGCAGGATCCGGCCCAATGTTATCATTGCAATTTCAATAAAGCCTCTTGTTTTTTGTTTTTTTTTATCTTATGGCTAAATATTGAAGTGAAATTCTTAACTTTTTTGGATATTAGCTGAACATCCTCCAAATTCTCTGTGTTTTAGGGTGTCAAAAGTGTTTTGTACTCTTTATAGTGCAGTGGTCAAATGGAGAAATTATTAGTTCTTAATGTTAGTTTAAAAAAAATAAAAGGTTTAATAAAAAAAAAAGTATTACCGGGGAAAGGGCACCATTATTTTTATTTACCCTGGGCACCATCAAACTTAGTTACAGCACTGACTAAGTCATTATGATTACAAACATTTATCTAAACAAACTTTAAAAAAATTTTTGTTAAGTCAAAATAGTCAAAATTTTATTACTTGACCACTGTTATAACAATTGGGGTCTCATTGACATATTAAAAAATACATATTTTTAGGTCATGCTCCTAAACCTTTGGGGCATCAGCTTACCCTCATGGAATGTTCTCAATTTTGACTTTCTGTATTAAACACAATGGGCCGTATCCAGAACTACGGCCGTCTTCCATAGACGGCCGTAATTCACTGAACAATAGCAATTTTATTACCACTGTTATAACAATTGGGGTCTCATTGACATATTAAAAAATACATATTTTTAGGTCATGCTCCTAAACCTTTGGGGCATCAGCTTACCCTCATGGAATGTTCTCAATTTTGACTTTCTGTATTAAACAAAACACAAACATGCAGAATTTGTGATCCTAAACTTTGTACATTGGTAAACAGAGTACTCCCCCCTACATTCCTATGTAGGCCAGGTCCCTACCTTAAGTATTCCGCACACAACTGAGTGTGCAAAATACTGCATTGTAAGTAAGGGCTTAGCTAAGCCCTAACTGTATGATTTACATAGCTATTCCCACTCTTCATGCATACCTTGTACGTAGGATGAGTGGGCTCGCCTTCCGTGCAGAGAATGAACTCTGAATGGAAAGCAGTGTCGGTAGGCTGTGTTCCATACATAGTTTCTATTGTACAGCACATGCGCTGTACATAAATACAGGATATTTCCGTACCTGACATATGGAAATAGCCTTAAATTATTATGGCAGGATCCGGCCCAATGTTATCATTGCAATTTCAATAAAGCCTCTTGTTTTTTTAAATCTTATGGCTAAATATTAAAGTGAAATTCTTTACTTTTTTGGATATTAGCTGAACATCCTCCAAATTCTCTGTGTTTTAGGGTGTCAAAAGTGTTTTGTACTCTTTATAGTGCAGTGGTCAAATGGAGAAATTATTAGTTCTTAATGTTAGTTTAAAAAAAATAAAAGGTTTAATAAAAAAAAAAGTATTACCGGGGAAAGGGCACCATTATTTTTATTTACCCTGGGCACCATCAAACTTAGTTACAGCACTGACTGAGTCATTATGATTACAAAAATTTATCTAAACAAACTTTTAAATTTTTTTTGTTAAGTCAAAATAGTCAAAATTTTGTAACTTTACTACTGTTATAACAATTGGGGTCTAATTGACATAATAAAAAAAATATTTTTAGGTCATGCTCTTAAACCTTTGGGGCATCAGCTTACCCTCATGGAATGTTCTCAATTTTGACTTGATCTCTTTCTGTATTAAACACAATGGACTGTATTTACAGATCAGAATGAGTTAGGTGCGGCCGTATTCACATCTAACGCCACTAATCTGCTCCCCAACCCGTCCCCGTTTTAGGAACCTTATGGCACTTAAGAAGGAAAATACGAATGGTGATCCTTTCCCTATGCCCTCCCTGGCTTATTTAAATCCCTCCCACCATCCACTTCTTCTTAAGGGACAGAGGCTGTGGTGGCACACCTCTTCCTTCTTAAATTTCTAAGTGCGGTCTTTAAAGACGGCACTTACTCAATCGTAGTAGGCCATTTCCTAAAGGACCGCACTTAAAAATCCGCAGCTTCTTAAGTGTGAATAAGGTCCAGTGTTTCTGTCATCTCTATCAGAAGAGGAAATTGGAATTCCCTTGTGTCACTGCAAAATCATTTCAAAGTAAATATCCTATAATTCATAATAGTTTGTTTTTACTATATGCAGATCAATCATCTATGGTCTTCTCTAATTCAGAATAAACCTAATTTTCAACCCAGTTTAAAAATATTTGGCTTTAATTAGTAATAAGAAAGGGAATGATCAATCCTATAATATTGTGTAGATATGCCAAGTGAATAAAGGGTTTGGTTCACCGAGCGTGGTGTGCTGATTTGCGACACATCGTATTCCAGCAATGCAGAAAACAGGATTTTTTAACATCTCCAAAGAAGAAAGTGTAGAAACCGCGAACAATCAGAATCTGATTGTTTCAGTAGTGACAGGTAGTATTTTTCCCTAACTCTTACCCTAACCTTCACTCTCCCCTTCCATCAGTCTCACCTTAACCCTCCATTTCCTGTAGCCTAACCTTTACCTTCTATTAGATAACTGTAGCCCACCACTGCCTGATGGGGAGAGCACAATTTGATATTGAGAACAGGTGCTTTGTATATAAGGCTAATATTTGCTATAGTACCCGTTCTGAATAGCAATATTCATTATTCACACAATTTCAGCACCACAATACAGCTACATTCATGCCGAAAATTGGCTGATTGGACTGGCAACTGCATCCTGAGAGTAAACCATTTCAGATGGTATTTTATCTCAATAATATGAAAACACAACACAGGATAAATCATAATTTCCATTTCTTCCAGAAGATTTGTGAAATTCCTAAGAATCAAGTATTTTTCCCAGAATCCTTAGAGAACCAACAAATCTCCAAGACCTGGGCTTAAGGCAGTGCTTTAATGCAAAGCTCTGCTCCAAGTCTGGAGTGTTACTAAGGATGGGCAGTGCTTGGTGATGTGTTTGTGACATCAAGTCTAATTCCATCCTTAATAACATGTTGGCAACTTTGATGAGACAGAGGGTGGAACGTCAGGCAGTGATTAGCATCCTAGGAAAAACAATAGCAGGACTCAATTAACTGAAAATACTGTGTAGCAAAACCATAGGCTTGAAGACCAAAGCAGACATCAGTGACTACCACACTACCAACGTAAAGCTGTCAATAGATACATACCCCACACATTCTAGCGATAAAGGATAAGTATATATTCTCAGTACAGCTGGGGCAACCAATGCTGATAGGAGAGTGCTGCTTCAGAACTAAGATGTGCGTCGCAAAAAATTTTTTAAATACCACAACATTGTCCTAACACTGAAATTTATTAGCCAAAATGTAAATCTTTGAAGGTCAAATATGTTTTAGAGAATATGCACTAAAATATCTGTTGAAAATAACCACATTTTGGAAACTCTACGCAGGAAAAAGTTACCAAGATTTTCTTATTGTTCTTTTGCATTGAAAACTCTGTTAAATACCCAAATAAAGTAGAAAGACACATTCTACTGCAAAACATCTAGGTAAGGCAATACTTTGATTGCTTTTAGAAAGTTAAATTGTATTTATAGTGCCATATTTTTTCGATAGCAAGTCCTCTCCCCACATCTTTCATTCCATTGGCATTATCCAGTTATGGACCATTAAAAATAATTTAGCCCTAGATTGATATAATTTTCCAATTGCCCTGTCAGAACCATATTGAGTTGCAGGGTGAAGCAAATTTAAAATGTGAACATTTTAAGTTGAGCTGAGAAATGATTTTTGTATTTATGTATAATAGGCAAAATCAGTCAGTATTGTTCTGTAAGAAAAAAAACATTTTCTCCGCTCCCTCACAATACTACAACATGGTTTGTTGAGATGCAGATTTGCAACCTTCCTGTGCTGTTACTTCTAACTATAGATGCCATCAGGGGTGACATGGTGCAGTAGCCCCCAGGGTCGTAGGAACGAAAATAATCATGTGGCAAAAGGCAAGAGGACCTGGAGCCACTGACATCATTAGGGCTGGTGTCACCCAGTGCGGAAACTCATGGTGTCACCTCCATAGACCTCCTTCCATACAAGATCTTAGTAATGTTTTTGTGCCGTCACTCGTAAATGATAATTCCCATATATTATTCAATGTAATGGCAATAGTAGTGACATAAAGCAGAAAAATAAATATTACATCTTTAAATTACGATCTCATAGGCACAGCCTAAAAGGTACATTTACATAGTTTAAAATAGTTGAAGTGAAAAAGTCTCACCCCAGTCATCATTGCAGCCCCCTTGTATGTCCCAGTTATCCTACCAGTCCCTATTATGTCCCAGCTATCCTCTCAGCCCCCCTGTCTGTCCCCACCATCTTTGTATGTCCCAGCCATCACTGCAGCCCCCTTGTCTGTCCCAACCACCATCATTGTTACTCTTATTTGAATGTCCTAGCCATCATTGCAGACCCTTATATGTTGCCAGCTATCATTGCAGCCTCCCATTGTATGTCCCTGCTATCATTGCAGGCCTCTTATATGTCTTAGCCATCACTGTAGCCCCCTTGTATGTCCCAGCCATCACTGCAGCCCACTTGTATATCCCAGCCATCATTGTTACTCCCATTTTTATGTCTCAGCCATCATTGCAGCCACCCCCCACCCCTTGTATGTCCCAGCTATAATTGCAGCCCTCTTTGTATGTCCCAGCCATCACTGCAGCCCCCTTGTCTGTCCCAACCACCATCATTGTTACTCTTATTTGAATGTCCTAGCCATCATTGCAGACCCTTATATGTTGCCAGCTATCATTGAAGCCCCTATTGTATGTGCTGCTTCCCTGTCTTGTATATCTGCTTAGGCATACTGCAAATTGTGATAGCAAAATGAGTGGAGCTTCTAAGATAGGTAAAAAAGTGATTCCATGAAGAAAATGTGCCTAGGACAAACATGAAGATAATTTTATTTTTGGTACACAGAGACGTAACTGTTGGCGAGTTCAAATAAAGCTATTATCGCCTAATCCCCATTTTCACACTATTCATCCCTATTTGCTTTTGAGCAGTTTATGGGGAAGGGGGGGCAAAACATCGTCTTTGCCCCCCAACAGAAATCATGGCTCCTACACCCTTGAAAGCCCTCTCGCAATTTCAAGTTTATGTAACAGATAAATAGATGTTGCTCCTCCTCACAGGCACTGCTAGAAGGAACAACAGTTCTAAACTGTGAGCGGTTGGCAGAATGGTCACATCTTCTCCCTGGCTAAATCACAATTTAAATAACCTACACATCATGGGGCTGAGTCAAAGTTTGGGAGTAAGGGCAAAACTGGTGCCAGTGTACAGCTTGGCTGAACCATTTTGCAAAGTAAGGGGTGCTAAATAATTTAAAATCTTTTGCATGCTGGGAAAGTACTTTGCTTTTGCACATAGAACTCAATGACATAATTTTATAATTAATCAATAAAATAGAGCTGAGATAAGAAATTTCACCTCTCAATTCTAATTCCACTTTCACAATTTAAAATGACCTCCCCTTGCAGTTCAACATGGTATTACTCAGGTCTACACTTACACCTAAAATAAGGTGTAAGTGCAGCTCTGAATCAGCCCCCATGAGCACATAGGGCCTGATCCAGAGCTACACTGGCTCTGGAGCACTCCCCCGACACTCCCCTGGTCGGCGTAATTACCAACTGTTACGGCATAATTACCCACTGTTACGCCGGCTGAAAGCTACCGTAACTTCAGCAGGTGTAACAGTAGGTAATTATGCCTGCTACAGGGTCGTAACAGGCCTTATCCGCCCTCCCTCCCTCATTTACCTTCCCCCGCCTTTCTTCCGTAACGGTTCTTAAGGATCGGGTTTCCCTAACTACTCCGGGCAATATCTGCCCGGCACATGTGCAGAACAGCAGAAATGCCATTCTTACGCATACGGCTGCTGTAACTAGTGCGGTGGCCGTAGGTCTGGATCAGCCCCATTAAGCACATGGGACTGAATCCAGACTTAAGAACTAGCTTGTAATTAATAGAGAAAAGATACCCCTGGGCAAAACCATGTTGATTTCAGGGGGAGTCAAGTTAATTGTATTCTTTGCATATAGTGATATATCTTTTAATTGCTTGCTGCACACAGATACTGACCAGCATTACTATTACACTGTTATTTAGACTTGGGATAGGAAACATCACCTCTCAACTCAAATACTGTTTGCAACAGATGAAATATGACTCCCCTGAAATCAACATGGTTTAGCCCAGGAGTAACTTTACTTTCTTAGGGCCTGATCCAGACCTACGATGTAGCGCGAAGCGTACTAATGCTCAGCGTTACATTGTGGGACTCCCCCTGCCCCATCGTATTTACACTCTCTTACGACGGCTGAAGGCTACCCTAAGTTCAGCCTGCGTAGGGGAGTGTAAATACACTGGGACGACGGCGTTAGTACGATAACGCCACCATCCCAGCCTCATTACCCTCCCTCCCCCCGCCTACCTGCACTAACCTCAGCGTAGTATTGCTGAGGGACGCCCCCTCAAGCGTTACTATGCTGAAGCTACCGCCCGGCGCATGCGCAGATCGGCTTTTAAGCCGATCTTACACTGCTGGCTGGCGTTTTAACGCCAGCCAGCGTAGGTCTGGATCAGGCCCTTAATTTCAAGCTCTTACTTAAGTCTGGATCCAGCCCATAGGCCCCTTAACCCCTGTTAAATAAAACATGAGATGTGTTAAGAATGACAATGAAATTCACATATAAGTGAACAATATTAGCTACTGAATCTTGAAACTATCTTATACTTAAGTTGCAAATTAGTGACATTTTTAAGTAACCATTAACCTTTTATAGCCAAAAAGAAGACTGTATCTCAGCTGTGACTGATGACGTCACCGCCCGACGTTTAGTGAGTGAGAAGGGAGAAGGGAGCAGGGAGGAGCCAGGACGGAAGGAGAGCGCCGGCGCCGCAATATAAGTAAGTGAATTTTTTTTTCCTGGCGACGGGACCAGCGGCAGCAGGAGATTGTGACGTGAGGGAAGCGTCTCTCTGGCATGACGCCCTCCTGCCACACTTACCCCGCTTACCGGGTTCCGCCGGCCCTGCCTGTGGCACTCGTAAGTGCTATAAGGTACCTAAAAACGGGGGGTGGATTAGGGGTTGGAAGAGTGAGTTAGGTGCGGATCTGCTCGCACCTAACTCACTCTTATCTGTGAATCAGATCCACAGTTTTAGTGTTATTTGTGAGGACAAAGTAAAAGAATTTATACTATGACATGACATTAATCACAGGATTATTTGGAGGTATTGTACAATAAAATTATCAGGGACCAGATCCAGAATCTGCCTCTGAGCTCTAACCGCAGCAGCTGCAGAGATCCCAACTGTATCCAAAACTCCCAACTCCTGTGCAGATAGCAAGACCCTATCATAAGATTTCTGCACTGTCCCCACCTAAAACCAGGAAGTCTTGGAAATCTGTATAGTGTGTAAGGGCTGAAAACAACATTTATTGAACTATTTAAATATATCCCCCTCCCAACTTACAGAAGGTCTGAATATTTTGTGCTCCGTTCCACCATGCCATCAGAATCTAGATCTGTGGTCTGTTGTGCACACATTCATGACTGCAGGAATTTTCTGCATGCAAAGAGTATAAAATGCGCACATTTTGCAAGTCTGTATCCGGTCTTAGGTTCTCAGCAACACAATACATGAATCCAAAATAAAGTGCCTGACAAATGATCAGAACGCACCCATAAATAACTAGTTTTATCCTAGTGACAGTTTCAGTTTATGCTTTACATCATTTACCCTCCTAGTCAAATCCTGCATGTGATCCTGGTATAACATTAAAAAAAATGTATCAGTCTTGTAAATCAACAGCAAAAAGAGAAAATGATGTGTATATTATTATTGTCACGTCCCGTTCTGAAAATTTCTGTGAAGTGGGGAACTGCTGTAGAAAAAACAGAATATGGTTTCTTTGTGTTGTGGCTCAGTCAGAAGCGATATTAATAAACGCCATCAGTGAGAGGATCTCATGTCCATGTAAGCATTGTGAAACTCTTTTATAAATGTAGAAATCCATCCAAAGAGCTCCTGTGAATCTTGCTCATCCGATTCTCCATACATTTGCTGTAAGGCACAATAAAGGAAAAAATAACATTATAAATAATAATAATAATAATAATAATAATAATAAATGACAGTACACTTTTTTACATTTTCATTTCAATTCATAGTTTAAATGAATGTATTAAGAATTACTCCCCAAACATAGAGCTAACTTCACTGTTTCTATGTAGCCATTGCAGACCATACAACTGTACCCTTTTGGCTAGTATGCTAGCACAGTTTTCTTCTTTAATGGTCTCTATGAACTCTAAGGTAGAGATTTGGGGCCGTATTCAGAGATGCATGTGCACTAAAGTACGCTATTATACTTACACACGTTCCTTGCCACCACCCAAAAACACACATGACACTCCCCTCTCACGGCCGTGCTATCGTTGACTTACACCTCCATAGACAACTCTGTTCTTTACATGTGTACATACGAGCTTATATTTTACGTAAAGAACGTAAATAAAGTTACTACGCATGTGCAGTTAAAATGTACCTAAAAGTAATTCAGCGTGAAAATGGATCTCTGAATCGGGCCCTTGATCTTAATATGCAGTGCCAGCTATTAAAAGCCATGGTTTTCAGAAATAATCTGCATATGAGATATTTTTTTTTTCAAAGAAGGAATTTAATTAAAATAGATATTTACCAAAATTTCAGAGTACAGTTTCTTCATTTCACTGGTTTTCTTGGCTAAATCGGCATGCTGCGCTCCATACTGTTCAATAATATCCTAAAGGAAATATAAATGTAAAATGATCTGCACATAGGGTCCTAATATGACCTCTGAGAGCTTGGATAGTTGGGAGAGCACAACTAGTTGGCAATCTTTTATTGTTTCATAGCCAGTAAAGGAGGTGGATAAAGAGAGAAGGGGCATAAAATGAATCAAGTAACGAATGTTACATCTATGTCTTTTAGGTGTTGTAATTGTGGTGGGGATGTATGACGATGATGAAGATAAAACCATTGTTTTAGATGATAAAATTAAACAATTTAAATTCAATATCAGTACGTTGATTTTTTTTTTATTTATACTATACTGTAGCACATTAGTATTTACCTTAAGGTCTTTCAAGAACTTGTCTTCTCTTTCTGAGCTCTTATAGTATTTAGTCTTGAATAATTTACGGTACTGGTTAATGGTTTCTATTTGCTTGTTTAAAACTGTAATAAAAAACAAAATAATTATACAAAATAAGTTTCTATAGGTAATAATTTGATTCTAATGATAATTATGTTGGACCAGGTCCAAACTTCCTAAATGGGGACATTTTTGATAGCTAGGATTGGAAAACACCTACTTTTTGTAATACTGCAAGATCCAGACTTTCATGCCCTTTGTACTTCAGATGGGTTTCAGACAGCAGAACAGATATGAGTGTGATGGGGAGGGGTTCAAAGTGTGCAGGATAGGCGGGCCTTATGCGTGCTGCCCTATCCAGACTTCCGCTAAGCGGGGGTAGGT
>WWET01000021.1:1130449-1144851 GCA_011038615.1 Limnodynastes dumerilii
GGGTTAAATGTATCCAAGTATTCTTTTAGACAGATGAAGAAAAAATATATAGCATACAAGGTCTATGGTACAGACAGAACTAAAAATATCCTTTATGTAATCAGGTCATCTAACTCTCATGGATAAATAATGTGTTTTATCCACTGAGTGTGACATAATCCCTTCCTTCTGCTTTGTCTCTCTAGATTTGCAGAGAATTAGGAATATCCATGGAGGAAAGGACAGAATCTCATGTGGGTCCATTTGAATATATTTTAACAAGTTTAACTCCCTGCTGAGGATAAAGGCTCTTTATTAATTCTATATTTGTAACATAGATAGAGATTTAAAATAATAAATCATAGAATAGTTATGAATGTCATATGTGTTGAAATGCTACATAGTAATATATTTATCCATTTTTTAGATTTCAGGAAATGCACTGCAGATCTTGGGTTTTTATACCCTCCGGTCTGTTGTAAACAGGCTGATTACTTCAGCATCAGGGTGATAGTGTTATAAGTGTCACAAAACATGGCACTTACAAAGTCAGATGCAGCCTTTTCCTGGGTTTCGCTGGCTGCGATGGTACTGGACCTCCAGCGCGGCCTGCTCTGTCATGCATCCCCGGTGTTTCTGGCTGACCTAAGTAGTTTGTTTGTCTCACTGTTGTGGCCATATGGGAAGCAGTTAGGTGACCGCTCTGCAATAACTGAATGTTTGCATTGTCTTGCATTGGCAGCCAATGAATGTAAATCGCTCTATTTAAATCACTTTCATAGACCTCCCTGTGTCAGTGCAATAAGTACCTATCCATCGTTCCTGGTTCCTGAGTCTCTGTGTGAGACTCCTTGACATTCTCCTTCTGCCTATTTCTCTGACATCTCCTTGTAATTATACTCCCTAATGTTCTCCTTGTGCCTCTTCATCCTGACTGCAGCACTATCAGTACCAACAATCCATTTCCATCAGCGTGCTGCTTAATCCCCAACTAAATTACTGGTCCCAGCATTCTATCTACAAGTAGTGGTGCAGTTGTTTATCCAAGTCGCAGCACTAATGGTATCAGCATTTTGTCTGCTTAAGTGTGCTGCTTACTCATCAGTTTTTATTGTCTGCAATAATAATAATTATTACTTTGCTCCAGAATTTCATTTGCAAGAGGCAGTGCAGCCTTTTGTTATCAATTGCAGCACTACTTCAACCAGAATTCCAATCTGCAAAGTGTGCTGCTTACTCAGTTTGCTGCAATATCATTAACAGAACTCTCGATTCCTGTTCACCACTGCTAACACAGGGGACCCTGAGCCAGATCCAAAAACCCCAGAGTCCTGTCAGGCTCAGTTTCCTGTGTCTCTCTCATGCTGGGTACCTGTGGCAAGTCTTCTGGAGTTTTTGTAGAAATGTGCCACCATCTACACAGGATTAGCCGATCTGCGCATGCGTAACAATGAATTTGGCTAATTGTGGATCAGGTGTCCCTAACTCTAGCATAATTACAGTGGAAGGGGCGTGCCAATCATATGCTCACTGTAATTACGCTAGAGTTAGTGAAGGTAGGCGTGGGAGGCAGGGAAATGAGGCAGGGAGGACAGGGTAAGTAAATTACGCACCGGTCCTGCCGTAGTTACACTCGGTTATGATGGCTAAAGTTAGGGTAGTAAGTTAGGTGGCTGATCCAGAGCTACAGCTGCCACACTAGTTACGACAGCCATATGCGTAAGAACGGCATTTTTTCTGTTCTGCGCATGCGCCGGGCATATTTTGCCCAGCGTAATCCATGGCTCTGTGAGCCATGGATCTAGCGTCCGTAACTACAGCTGGGGCTGGGTATAGTGTTGGGTATAGTGTTTTACGCTCCTGTGTGAGCGTAGTTAGACAATGTTACGCCGGCTGAAGTTAGGGTAGCCTTCAGCCGGCGTAAATGTGTCTAACTACGCTCACAGGGACAGGAAGAATGCACCAGAGCTATGCTGGCCGTACTTACGGCCAGACGGCCAGTGTAGCTCTAGATCTGGCCCTTAGAGTGTAACTACAGCAGGACAGGGGAAGTGTCAGGGGGAGTGCAATGATGTACGCTGTGCGTTAGTACGCACACCGCAACATCGTAGGTCTGGGTCAGGCCCCATGTGGGGGAAAGGAAACACTTGTGGTCAGGTAGGGTATGAGTTTGGATTTATCCATGTTAACTTTAAGGAATTACTAGGACATTTAGGAGAAGATAGCAAAGAGGCAACTGGACACCTTAGTGAGGAGTGATAGGTAGAGGCGAGGTAGATTTGGGTTCTTTTGTCATAGATGTGATCATTAAAGTCAAAGGAATTGATGAGTTAGTCTAGTAAGGAAGTGTACACAGACAAGAGGAGAGGGCCATGGTTGAAGCCCCGAGGGACTCCAGTTGGAAGAGGAGAAGGTGAAGAGGCAGAGCCCTGGCTGGCGACAGAAACTGCTAAATTATTGAGATAAGACCCAATCCCGATTTGAGTGCAAATGCGAGGAATGCGCTATAAATATATTCCAAAATTAATTTGTACTACAATAGCATAATAAAATCAACATATGTCAACACATATACGAATAGGCATATAAAATACAGCACATATTAAAAAGTAAATAATATCAAAATTGACCAATCCAACGTTGCCAATATCAAATGACAATATTATCTTAATCTGGGGCCCCAAATGTCAATATGCCATTAGATATCCTCTAGGTTATGTTGCAAATAGTAGAGTAATGTGCGTGGCTGATGAACGGAAAACTGTCTCTCCCTTAAGGTTTATAGTTGGATACAATGGGCCAGATCCAGAACAACGCTTGTGAGCGAATTTACGCGTGGCGGAGACGTAAAATCGCGTTTTGGTAAGTACTGCGCATGCGCACCATAGAAAATACGCTCAGTAACGTAGCGTAATTGTGAACGTATGGGCCACTTACGTATGTGTCTAAACACTTACGTGTGGGCGTGCCAATTGTACGTGAGTCCAAATTACGTCTGAAATACGTTAAGTAGGCGGGGGTTTGTATTTAAAGTGTACAGTATGGGTGTGCTTAGCTGCGTAAATACGTGTTGCCGATACATACGTGTGCGGATCACTGCGGTTACGTTAGCAAAAGTTAAGGTAGGGTTTGAAAAGCGTATCTTGACAAAATACGTACATTCAAGGGGAGTGTATAGAACTTACGCACACGAAAATACGCTACGCGAGTAAACGTACGGCTAACGTAGTTCTGGATCTACCCCAATGGGCTGGATCCAGACCTTGTTAAGTGCATGAACTTAGTTACTCAAGGGCTAAACCATGTTGATTTCAGGGTGAGCCAAGTTAATTGTATTCTTTGCATGCAGGAATATATCTCTGATTTGCTTACTGCACGCAGATACTGACCAGCTTTACTATCACACTGTTATTTAGACTTGGGATAGGAAACATCACCTCTCAACTCTAATACTGTTTGCAACAGATGAAATATGACTCCCCTGCAATCCACATGGTTTAGCCCAGGAGTAACTAAGTTCATGCACTTAACAAGGTCTTGATCCAGCCCAATGTATATAGTTGTAGCCACTAGTATCCTGTAGCGGTAATTTAAAGGATTAAGAGTGGTGGTGTATACAATAGTAGTGGATATTAAGCCACACCAGTGTAAATAAGATTGCCACTTTCCCCTGGCGCTGATATTTCTACCCAAGGAAGTATTCCAAAGGTAGTATACATTTTCTTTTCTGTAATTGATTGCTCCTGCCCTGCCAATGACAACCAATCGAACATCCCCAGAAAGTATCCGCAGCGGTGAGTGGTGAGTATTTATCGAACCCCAACCCTTATCCTATTCCTCATCATATCCCTACCCTTCTATTATTCTAACCCTACAGCCTGACACTAAGACTCCCTTCCCTGCACCCTGACCATAAGACTCCCCTCCCCATAGCCTAACCCTAAGACTCCCCTCTCTGCTGCCTGACCCTAAGACTTTCATTGAAAACTAACCTTCTGTCCAGTGTGGTGAGTCTGCAGTGGGTATGTGGTGGGTGTTCTGTCGGTGTGCCGGGGTTTTGGAAAGTCAATAAATCAGTAAGTATGCCTAAAAATAAATTAAACACCTTACCTTACCAAAAGAAGCACAGACACAAAGTTGTGGGAACTATAAAACTTTATTTTACCATTAACTACTACATTTAATTAATTCAGTGTTCTTGTGAGAAATTGAAACTAAATTTGATGGGGGCCAAAGAAAGCAGGTAACAATGATTATCAGCCTAAACTTGAGATATGATCCTTAACCAATCACCGTATCTCCTTTAAATCCTTAAGTGTTTAACTTAAATCAAAGTAAACACAAGGCGCACACCACCAGCCTTTGGCACAACACTTCTTCTAAGTGCTACGCAAGACCGTTCGTACAGACGGTTCTACAACCTCAGGCATTCACACTTCTCTTGTGCAAATCAAAGCAAGTAGCCTTCTTCAACTTCTTTCTCACACCACCTTCTGCGCTTTCAGTCCAACACTGATAAAAACAACCTGCTTTCCGCCCTACACAAGCCAGACATCTCATCAATAACTGGCACCAACTTAAACAAAGGGGGCGTGAGGGTGGGTAAATGCAGAAGAAATGTGACAACACTCACGTGCACAGTAGCTTAAGAAAACTCTGCCCACCTTCAATTCCACCCCCCAGAGACCCCCATGACCAATGAGCATCAAGCAGAGGTGGGTGACATCCCTCATCATACTACACACAGGGAGTTTAATTTGCTCCAGTTAAATAAATTAACCCTCCGCTTCTCTAAATACAGACAGCCAAAAATGAGCTTTCAGCTGTATTTCGGAAATATAATTTCCATTCCAGAGAATGCGTCCCTCTGGAGGGACGTACAACGGGGCAGTTCTTCCTCTCTGCTCATCAAGGCGGAGTGGCAAGATTTAAATTTTACAGCAGCGTTTACTACTTACACATTACTCAGGGGTTGTGCGGACTGCTGATCCGCACGACTGTGTTAAGGCCGCCTTATGGCAGCGTATCTACCATAAATTCCATACAAGAGAGGGGAGTGACATGTGGAGTTCACTCCCCTCTTCATACGGACTTTAATACCCTCAAATATCCGAAAGTGTGCAGGGGTCTGGATCTGGTCCAAACAGCCCTTTTTGATGTTTGTATTTGGCTTTGGATTGGGTGCAATTGCTTGGGCACTTTCTTACTGTACATTGACTACATCTCTCCACCTCTTCCCTCTCACATCATGCCCCTGAGAATGCAGGCTAAAGCAGCTCGAGTTGTGCTCAGATCTGAATGGGTCACAATTGCGTTTCACATTTCTAAAAGACATTCAGAGAAACGTCATGTCAGCTGCTGTATGCATTGGGCTATAGTTGGTGAACCAGGAAAGGGCAGTTTCAGAGATGCCAATGGATCGAGTACAGCAGAACATGCTAGAGAGCAGCAGACAAGTCCAGGAGGATGAGAAGGGAATATCATTGGTGACTTTAGACAGGACAGTTTTTGAAGAGTTGAGAGTGCTTAATCTAGATTGGTGCGGATGCTGCTGATACATTTCAAGTCATTAAAACAGCTTAGATACAAAAGGTAGAGGTGGGTCAGTAGTTGAACAGGGTAGAGGGGTCAAGATTAGGCTTTTTGAGAATGGGCAAGATAAGAGCATTTTTGAAGGAGAAAGGAAAAATACTCAAGGAGACAGGTAAATTGAAGCGATTGTTTAGATGGGAGCAAGCAGTGGGTTAGAGAGATCTGCTGAGGTTAGAAGGAATTGGATGCAGGGGGTAAGCTGAGGAAGGGAAGCACATGAGTAGTGAGGTGGGATGGTAGGATGACATAGGATCTTGATTGAAGGTCAGTGCGGGGAGATTTAGGTAGGGCTGGGAAGAGGAAGTAAATAAGTTCTAATAGATCTGATTCTCGAAGTGAAGAGAGTGACCAAATTGGCAGCTTTGATAGAAACTGGAAGAGGAAGGGGAGGAGGGGAGCGAAGGGAATTTAAGGTCAGAAAAAGATGATGGGGTTTTGATAACTGATAGAGTATGAGAGACTTGTAGTTACAAAGTTTTAATTGCATAACAGAGTTTTAACTAGACATTATACACCACCCCCTGCCTTGGGCCTAAACACTCCTATTCTTTTTATAGTTATTTCTTCTTAACTCTTGCACTTTACAGTACATTCTTCTGTTGGCTAGTGTTTGGATCTAATCTCAGTCCTCAAGTTATCAGCAGGCTTTCTTAACTGGTCCTAATTACCACCCATTAAATAGAGGCCTTTGTCAGAGTTATGGTGCTAATCCATTTTGTGCTTTACTATTGTGGTACCACATACAAAAAGACACACTTTTGATGATACCAAGCCACACTTACTTTTACATCTGGATCACACTTAAAAAGCACTAATTTAATTGTTTTTCTGCTTTTTCCAAATGCAGGATGCAATCGTTCTTTCAGGTTCAGTGTTATAAGCATACTTGGGGTAGTTGGGGAAAACCAAATAAGAGGACTCTGAGATAACTTTTGCAGGGAAATTGAGAACTGATAGAGATTGTGGGAACAGATGGGCAAGATTTTGCAGAGAATTTAGGGTGAAAGGGATTCTTTTTGTCAGCCTAGTGCAACATCCAATTCTGGTGTAAACCAGGCATGTCAAACTCGCAGGCAGCTTAAAAGCTTTTATTTTGCGGCTCCATCTCACACAGGGAGGTCCGGCAATCATTGTTGAAAAAGGGCCTGCTATCAGCCATCGCAGTAGTTAAACAGGACAACTTATAGCAAAACCCTTTTCAGCTGTCCTGTATAACTGCTGCAGGAAACAGATTGCTCTATGGCCAGCGTCACAAAGAAGAGCTGGAAGACGGCGCGCACCAGCAGAGAAGAGATATGGATCGAAGGCATCAAAGGTAAGTAAGGTATAAATAGGGGAGGCTGGAGACTAATGAATGGGGAATTACTGGGAGCTGAAGCCATTTGAATTGGGAATACCGGGGAGCTGGAGCAATAGGAATAGGGATTATTGTGGAGCTGAAGATATATGATGTGGGATACTGGGAGCTGGAGAGACATGATAGGGTTATACTGTGATGGGATATACTGGGAACTGGGGAGACATGATTGGGAATACTGAGAGATGGAGATACATGATGGGATATATTGGGAGGTAAAGAGACATGATTGGGAATAGTGGGAGCTGGAGAAAAAAATGAGACTTTTTATTTTTGTTGCAGCTTACACAAGAGACTTTGATTTGGGGTTTTGAGGTTGACATGCGTGGTGTAAACTAAAGCATTGTATCATGCAACAAAGAAAGTTAATGTGCAGTAAAGGAGGTCTCTTTATCTAATGTGCTTGAGGGGGCTATTACTTTCAGGATTAGGTAAGTCATTTAACAGTGGGGTAGTGGTGATGAGGCAGTTTTTATAATAGATATGACTACTTAAAGAAAAAAGGGGTCATTGCATTACTCATTAACTATGCATTTTGTATTCAGGTGGTTTAGTTATTATTGCCATTGTTATTAAAGTTTATTTATAAGGCACTACAAAGTATACACAGTGCCGTACAGTGAGACAAAGAATATAAAAATGTCATATAGGGTACAATCAAATATATTATAGGTTAAAATATGGGTGATAGGGTAGCCAAATATTAAGTAAATAAGGAAACACAAGGATGTAGTGGGATGGGGGAGGATAAATAGTTTCAGTTTTAGGATAAATAGTGTCTGGTTGTGTTATTATGTCTATTTATTACATCTGTTTATTGTGCTTTTAATGTATGCAGGGTGGTAGACCTAGAACCGAATCCAGATCCCCGCTGCATCCTAAATTTTGTATGGGTGAGTGGAGGCCACTCCCCTCATTTGTACAAACCTACCCCACCTCACCCCTACCTTAACATTTCTGTACCATCGTCACATAAAATGTGGTGTGGTGAGGAAATCTGGATTGTACATAAGGACTGAAACCAGCCCTTGCTTTACAATCGACATGACATACACAAATGCACATGCAGAAGAAAAAAACAAGAGGTTCATATCTTGGGCCAGATTTACTAAGCTGCGGGTTTGGAAATGTGGAGATGTTGCCCATAACAACCAATAAGATTCTAGCTGACATTCTCTAGTATGCAATAGGAAAGTGAACTAACCCGAAATGGGGTGATCAGGGAGGTCATTGGTGGACCTGAGGTGCCGGAAGGATCGGCGTTATATATTATGTCTAAAAATCTGTTACGGCACTCCGGGTTTAACTGGATGAGTACCGGAGTGGCCGTGAGAAGATCAGTGGTAAGGAGTGGTACCTCGGGATTACCTTGATGAGTACCGAGGTGACCACGGGAGAATAGAGTAGCGTGGCCGAGTCGGCTGCCGGGGTACGTGAACTTTATTATCGGGGGGGTTTCACCAGAGCCCCTGATGGTGGGGATGGATTTGGCTGCGGCCCAATAACCTGGTCGTTCCCCGTTGAACCGGACCCGCGGAGCAGAGAAGCTAGACACCAGAGGTGAGTACCCGAACCAGGGAATAGGCGAATTCGAGAACAGAGGGAGCAGGGCAGGTCGGTAGATACCGACCTGCGACGGACGACAATTAACACTGAACAAGGTACGGTGGACGAAAGATGGTTCACAGGACGAGACAAGACGGACCAGGGCATACACGCGCCCAGACATCCAGCGGGACCCCCGAAGGGGTAACAGAGACATGCACACCAGGGAAGAGGTAGGTGAGATGGGAGAGGGTAGGTACACGAAGGTGGGAGAGCGGGAGCGAGATACACAAGATAAATCAGGCAGGGATGGTAACAGGACAAAGGGCACTCAACGGTCAGATCACTAGGCAAGAGCACTAGGCACACCAGAAAATAGCAGACTACAGCACTGAAACAGTAACTATAATCGGCGCCAGAAACAAGAAGGAGGGGATTTAAATAAAGGCTGCTGGACCCTGATAGGCCAGCAGCCAGAACAGGAGGATCCTGATAGGCTGTTTCCCCACACAGGGAAACAGCATAAGAAGAGGGAGAGACCAGGCGCGCGCCCTGCCGCTGGACACGTGGGGTTTGTTTACATGCCGTCAGCGGCATGTACGGCGCCTGGCAGAGAGGAGAGAGAGGACGCAGCATCGCTGGAACCGAAGGTAAGCTCCGGTCCCCAGCGCTGCTGCACGTAACAATTATAAAATCATATAAAATAAAAACAAGATAAATTTGCTGTATTCAGCACACTTTGAAGACCAGCATCATAAAAAACTTTATAAAGAGTAAAATGTTGGAGATTTGTAATCAGCATAAAATAAAGACTAGAATTTCTATATATCATGGAGCAAATATATACAGTTTTAAAAAAACAATTCAGATTCCATAATCCATATTATTTAGTGTGGAATAACCAAATAGTAGAGGCTCATAGTTAGTGGACATATCTATATATATCAACAGTCTCACACTGCATTCAGTGATTCTCACCAATAGAATATCAATTCAGAAAGGTAAATATAAATATAGAGGGGCAGCCTAGACTAACCACAACTGAGAGGAGAATGATCAGTAAACGTTTTAAATTTATAATTGACAAATGTGGAAAAGTAAAACATGAATTTCTGTAGATTACTGTTTTTTATTTTATTTTTTTAATTTTTTGATTTTTGATTTTATTGATTTTGTTGAAAATCCATTTCATCCCAATAAATAATAAGTAACATATAAAGGATAATGACGCTGTGTGGTCACCACCGCAAAGTAGTCGACCTATCAGAAAATCACATCCCAGTACAGCTAAAAAGAAACCTATTATCAATCACCAATGTATATAGCTCCTTAGATCTTCAAAAGGAAGAGAGACGCATCACGACTTATCAGGGTTGAAGCACAATTGAAAGGATGCAGAGTGGAGTCCATCTACAGCAGACTAGATATTATTCAAATAAAATGATTCAATTCTATAGATTAATTTAGGCCATTTAGGGCCATCGAGTCGAGTCTGAAGATCCAGTATGCCTCCCTCTGGCAGAGTCGGGCATACTGGTCTCCACCTCTTGAAGTATTTTCTATGAGCTCTATTCCTTTTATCTTGATGGACTCTACCATCATGCTTGTTATTGATGTGTCGTGATACAGAATGTAACTTTTAATCCCTAAGGATATTCCTCCGATGTTCTGCAAAGCGGATGTGGAGCTGCCTCGTGGTCCTCCCAACATACTGTAACCCACAGATGCAAGATAGTTGGTATACCACGAAGCAGCTCCTACAGTTAATAAACTGTTTAATCGGAAACATCTCTCTTCCCCCCCGCCGAACAAAAATATTGTTGTCTGTTCTCACCAAAGCGACACATGCCACATCTAGATTGTGCACAGGTGAAAAACCCTCTGGGTTTTTCAAGGAGCCAAGTTTTTTTATATCAATACCTTTTTGTTCCTTGAGATGACTGTGGACTAAAATGTCCTTCAGACTTTTGGCTTTTTTTAAAAATAACTTGAGGGGTCTGTTTAATTCATGGGCGTAAAGAGGGGTCAAGTGTTAGAATTTTAGAATTTTTTCAAATGATATTAGAGATTTCATTCGCAAGCAAATTGTATTGCATGACAAAACATAATTCCTCTATATATTCAGACGTCATGTTCTTTATTTTTTCTTTTTATCCATCAACAGGTCAGATCTTGCCCTATTGGCCGCCTCCTCCAGTGCATTTGTGATGAGGTCTAGTGGATAACCTTGTGCCAGAAAACTACTTTTAAGCCGCTCACTCTGCTTATAGAAATTGTCAATATTAGAACAATTGCGTTGTAAGCGAATAAATTGGCTTCTGGGGACTCCCCTGAGCCAACTCCGCTTGTGACAACTACGATACTGTAAAAAATGGTTAGTGTCTACTGGCTTTTGATATGTCCTAGTGTGCAACAGATTCCCAACCACCTCAATGGTGATGTCTAAAAAATTAATCGTGACATCGCTATGTTGATGAGTGAAAGATAAATTAAACCAGTTATTATTGAGGTGCTGAAGAAATAAATCAACTGAAAGTGAGTCCCCATCCCAAATAAACACCAGATCATCAATATACCATCCAAAGTATACCAGGTTCGCTCCGAATGGGCCTCACCACACAAGTTCCTCTTCTAAGAGGCCCATGTATAAGTTGGCGTAGCTCGGAGCGAACCTGGTCCCCATTGCTGTGCCAAGCCGTTGCCAATAGCAAAGGCCTTCAAATAAAAAATAATTGTGACTGAGTATGAAATTAATCCCATCTAGAATGAATTGTTGCAGTGCAGGGGAGTGGTTGGAGTGCTGGGTGAGATGATGTGCTACTGCTTCAATGCCTTTATCGTGAGGAATGTTAGTGTACAGGGCTTCGACGTCACACGTCAAAAGCCTGTACCCTTCCTTCCATTTTATTGTCATAATCTTCTGAAGAAAGTCACGGGTGTCCTTGATATAAGATCTAAGTGGAGTTACTAGTGGTTGCAGATAGCAGTCTATTAAATGTGAAAGTGACGAAGTGAGTGACCCAAAACCAGAGATTATAGGACGTCCAGGGGGTGAAGTGAGGGATTTGTGGATTTTGGGAAGGAAATAAAACGTGGGGGTGGTTGGGAATCTGTTGCACAAATAGGACCAGGTTATCAGTTGTTATGATGCCCTCATCTTTTGCTGACTTAATAAATTTATCGTATCTGTTAAGGTAATCATGAGTGGGGTTTTTGGCAAGTATTTCGTAAAATTTATCATTGTGGAGCTGTCTATAAGCTTCCCTGATGTATTCTGAGCGATCTAGTATTACTATTGCCCCCCTTTGTCGGCGGGTTTGATTGTAATATCTTCATCTGCTAATAATGTTTTTATAGCTTGCCTTTCTGCCCCACTAAGATTATCTTTAATTGGTTTTTTATCTGCTTTCTGGCACATGTTTTTGAAATCCAAAAGGGTTGCTTGGTAGGAAGTCTCTATAGAGTCTTTCTTGCACTGAAGAGGATAGAATTCTGACTTTTTCTTCGGGGGAATTATTGTTGTATGGGAGTTTATTTTTATAGGTATGACCTCCTGACTAATATTGGACTCCAGACCAAGTTCAACTAGACTCTCCAATGCTTCTCTTTCTAAGGGATCAGTAATAGGTCAAAAAGCTTGCTTATCTGCAATTGCACCCTTGTTGGAAAAAAACTTTTTTCTGCACACACTTCTAATAAATTTGTTAAGGTCAACGAACAAAGAGAACATATTTGGCCTGTTGACCGAGGCAAATTTAAGTCTCTTCTTCAACAAAATTTTTTCTTCCTCATCAAGTGTTCTTGATGAAAGGTTAAATACATTGCTAGCACTGTTGTTCATTTCATAATTTTTATGGTTTTTGTTTTGTTTCCTTCCTGCTCCTCCTCTGCATCCCCTCCCCCTGTACTTCTTCTCCTCTTTGGGCTGTTTAGTTGGAGGAGGTGATACCTGTTGGTGAGGGGAAGCAGAGGGGGTGGAGGAAGGGAACTGGGAAGTCCTAAAAAAGAACACGGGTAGGTGGAAGTTTCTTCACTATTTTTGGTTAAAGCACCTGCATAGGAGATCTTATTAAGTTCAACATTTTCTAGTTCATCTGGAATCTGTGGTTCTATATTTATATTGGTCCCTCTAGGTGGTTTGTTTATTGATAGTACATTCATCGTGTTTTCCGCACTATTATGTTTTTTACTATCCCTCTTGTTTAGGGTTTTCGGATTATCGGTTATATTTTGGTTTCTCTTTAGCTCATTAAATTTCCTATAATTTTCCTTTTTGTTTCCAAATTTACGGTTGTATGTTCTTACTTTATCACTTTTATAGTCTAATTGGTCTCTTTCTAGTTTCTCTGTTTTGTAGCCTATCAGAGATCTTTCGAAATGTTCTATTCTGTTGGTAAAATTATCTTCATTTTCCTTAAAAATTGGATTTTTACTGAAAGGTTTTAATTTGTCTTGAATAATAATGATTTCTTTTTTAACAATTTCTATTTTGCGTTTTTTTCTTCTATGAGGAATTGCATTAACTTGAAGGAGCAGTCTAATTCATCAACCCATTTTTTTCGGAAAGTTAGATCACTATGGAATGAAGACGTTTTATGGATTCGTAATCCTCTGGGTATAATTTTATTATTAATATACGTTTGGAGAGTATTGTAGTCCCACCAGTGGTGGGTTTCAATTTTTACCAAATCCTCCAACTTTGAAAAACCTTCCTTCATATTAAAGGAAGGGGGGGTAATAACTTTTGGGGGGTGTATTACAGGGACTGCTTTCTCCTTCAGGAAATTATTCCTCCTTTTTAACCTATCTTCAGAACTTAAAAATACAGCCATAGTGGATATCCAATATGGCTTTATATAATACTTTAGAATAGTTAATTAGTGCACCAGTGTAGTACAATTTAAACACTATACAGACAACAAGTTAATATTTACAATATGTTATACCAATAATGCTACTGCTGCTCACGATTATCCAAAAAATAGTAGAAAACTAAACAGCTGCACGTCTACCGGAGCGCCGTAGCAATAGTGGTATATTCCAAGTATTCACTTTAATATGAACCTATGCTGCAGCTCTTGCTGGGAGGATAAGTCCCTTGTATGCAAAAAAAAAGGAAGGAAGATGCAGAGCGCTTGGTAAGGTTCACTGTTTTTTATTAGCATAAAAAAAAGGAATTTAAAACATATTAAAATCCATAGAAATACAAATAAAACAGAAATACAAATGACTGGCAATCATTTAGAATAGTGTTAAATACTTATTATTGCACTTAATGAGCCTTATTTTATAGCTGTTGATCAGGCAGCTTTTGTTTGGACTACTAGACACAGATGAATTAAATAGTTGTTACATAAATTGATATGTTATACTATGAAAAGTACTGGCTTTGAAGTGTATAGTTGCAACAAGAATGTCCAGTATGTATCAATTTTGTTGCTGCTGTAGATATTTAACAGATTGTAAGGTTTTTTGGTGGTCTTACTGCGGGATAATTAGGAAAAAGTTCACGGTGGTATACGATGGTATGTTAGGGGCAGGCATCTTTTTAACTTTTGTTCAGTACACAATGTGCGGTGGTCTAATGAGCCACAGGTTAGGAGCAGACTGTTAAGATGCAGAGGAACAGTACTTAGCTTTATCGTCGGCTGTCGGTATGGCAGAGGTGCTGTTTCCTTTCGACACAGGCAGCACACATCCAACGACTGTATCGTACGGGTGCTTAAAACACCACTTGATGTCAACGTGTCAGCACTTATATCAACGATGTCAGCTGGCGATTGTAGATAGAAGGTATAGTTGGTTAGCTGTTTGGAAGCTGTTTGATACCTTTTGCTGTATCGTTGGTTGTGTGGTCTCACGCCTGTCTGGTTTACTCCTTGGTTGATAGGAAAATCTCTGTACTGATTAGCTTTGTAGCACAGGCACA
>WWET01000021.1:1145321-1155985 GCA_011038615.1 Limnodynastes dumerilii
ATATATATATATTTATATACTCACAAACACACACACACAAAATAACTCTGCAGCACACTTAACTGTAAAGTGCTTTGAAACAACCGTAAACATATGCAAATTTCTTAAAACTTCATTTTTTTGCTCATTTTATAGACAACATTTGTATGTTGTGGAGTTTGCTAAAGTATCAGTCTTTTATTTTTTACCAGACAGACAAAAGCTTACACTAATAAGGATGAAACAGCTTAATTTAATTGGCAAGTATGCATGTACTGTTCATGAGATTAACTAGTTTTCCCAGGAGAAGCATAGAACATTGAGAATTAAAGTGAAAACAGCCTTTCACACATTCACAGATGTTTTCATATTTATTTCAAGAAATCGTTTGATGATGAGTGTAATATAACATTGCTATTAAATATGTATGTTATTATATAACTTTGATGACATTCGACTGTTTCTGGGACTAAGAAACATGGCTTAATGCACAAGGAGAACAGCTTTCACAACATCTGGCAAAAAAAGAAAAAAAATCTCCAACTTGCTGGAAATCTGGCTGGGTACTCCAGAGACGACTATGGCAGAAGGTGTCTGTAAAATCACTTTGTGTTTGTGAACTTCAAGAGAATGTCAGAATGGCACCATATCAAAATATGATATGTGGTTAGCTTTATTTTTATTTCTGAATAAAGGAATCAGACAATATTATATGTACCCTCTGGTGGTAACTTGTAGACTTTTGACTACTGCAATTCATAACATTTAATTCATTAAAAAGAATGGCTATTTAGGATGATTTATTAACTACTCTGAACTATAGAGTTCATTATTGTAGATTTAAGAATTCACCATAGATTTCTTTGACCATATAAAGGTAAAAATTTATCATGTACTATTATAAAGGTCATATAAATGAGATATTATTTTTAGTAATTAGTAATCTAATTTTAAGCAATGATATAAGAACTCAGTGTTTATGTATGTTAGATTCACTTGAGGATAATGATCAGATCTACTAGGTATACTTATTTAGCAATTCTTTGATGCAAAATGCATAAATTACTATTTGATAATCTCTGCTGCAGAAATATTGTTTTTAATTACTGATTGTTTATTAAATTACCTTTCATTAACCTCTTGCATTTCACTCCCATGTATTGTGTAAGACAACCACATTCACAAGTATTCAAGAAATCATTCTTTCTTTTGGAATAGGATAATTAAAATAAATTTAAAAGGCACACTTACAAATATTATTCCACTTTATACCCAGGAAGGTGAGCAGTGTCAGGACTGTAAATGCATGTCTGTTACTAGTTGAGTTAACTGGTTGTAATATAGAAACATACAAACACAGAGTGTGACTTTAGGAAATCCAGTCTGCCCAAAACACAATAATAAAAATTTAAATACATACGGACCCAATTTAACCTTTAGTTTCATTTAATGTTATAAATTATGTGGTTGGAGTATCTCTTTGTCTTTATACTAAACCATAATGCTTGATAATTACTGGATCCTACATTCTCACCCACAAATACTTCTAAGATTCACCATTTGTAAGAACAAAATTAAAAGATTACATCTTTGTGAATGGGCTCTTTCACCATTTATTTGTGGTGTGCTCCCAGAAATGAATCTTAAATGTCCACAAGACTCCTCCCAGTGGACATTGGGTAGGTTAAAGTCTTTTGTGTTCTACCTCTCCCTTTAATGCCATTCTAGTGGAGTCTTGTAATATGGCATTGCCCATTACCACATTGTGGCCTGGCGGTGTATAAATTAACCCAGTACACACTCTCCTTTGTTTCTATTCCGTTTCCCCCAGTACTTCTTGTTAAAGTTGTATTTATTCCTTCCTTCAAATATATTAATTCCCCACATGTAAATTTTCTAACTTTGTTCTTCCAAAATTAAGTATATTCTGGTACATACATATTATTACTTGTTGTTATAGCCATTAAATCTAATTTTATTTCCTAAGTTCCTAACATTTGCACACAGCTCTGAGAGGTTGAGTTATACATCTCCTATTCTTACATTTATTTTCATCTCTTGGTATGCTTATTTTGCTTTTTCCTCTGATTTTGCTTGGTGTGGATATGTTTCCTATCAGAAATGCCTGGCCACACAATACCACTTGGGTTGGGGTGAGCTGATTTTATTCATCCCCACCCCAATAAATGGTTTGGTATGGATCCTAGGTCTTCTACTCCAAATTTAAATGAAATATATTGAGTAAGTTACATCTTCAGTTTGTCTGTGAGAACTTAAAATGTTTTAAATAAATGAAGCTAAACAAATAGTTGTTTAGATGAAAACCCAAAGGTAAATTCTTACCTAGTTCAGGGGTCAATGTGCAGCAGCATAAATTTGCAATGTTCATGGCAATCTTACAAGAGTTTCCTGTCTCAGTTTAAAGGAGAATTAGGTGTTCACATAATTTTAATTTCAACTAGGATTTTAAAACCTGGTTCATTATTATTATTATTGTTGTTGTTATTATTAATAACATTAATTTATATATGCAAAAACAGGGAGAACATACAAACTCCACACAAATAAAGCCTAGTTATCTGAGCCTGAGACACTGTACTGCCTGAGCTATACTGTACTGTAGTGTGTGCTGTTGCCAGAGTATAGGCTCATACCTGTCTCCAGCATTCCTGAATTGCTTCATTGGCCCAGATCCTAACCTAAGTACGGCAGGAGACTTACGCAAATGACTTGCGTGCGCCAGATGTTCCACGTGCATACTTACTGATGTACGTAACTCTCTTATGTATGACATTAAGTATGCATAACGGGCAGACCCAGCATTTGCGATGGTCATATCCCTACCATACAGGTGGGGATAGCCATGTAAAACCGTGGTACGACTAGGTCTTCCACTGTACGCCTGCAGACCTAGTCGTAAAACTTAAGGTAGGAATCTGGACACGTAAGTGTCCAGATTTACTACCGTCAGTGGGGAGTGCAGGGGGCGTGCCCTCCATGCTAGGTGCACGTACCTACAGACCCCTGCATGCATGTAAAGTGTTAACCAAATGAATTTTAATACAATTAATAAACACAGAATCTTGGTTGGAAAAAAATTTTTTACTGGATTTGGTCAAATATTAATAACTAAAGTTATTTTGAGCTTTATAACTCAAAATAAGCCATAAGTTCAATTTAAATTTGGTTTTCAAAATAAGCTATTAAAGTTTGTCTCTTCAGATTTAAGTTTTTATTTAAAAGAACGATTCTCCTAAATCTAAAGGGAATATCTTATATCAGAGAATTATGCTATCTTTAAAGATATTGCTATTTTTATTCCCTTTGACTGAAATAGATAAACAAAATCTTTTTTTTTAACTGAAATAATGGTATCTTCAGTGTAGTAGATCGTACTGGAAATGGTAGAGAGCATCAAATTGCCCGAAGAATTGCATTCTCACTGTGGAGTCTCCTTTTATTGAGATATAATTAATGAATAAAACAAGCCATCATTTGCATATTTCGTGTCATGCCTGTTTTACTGCGGCATATGTAACACACCAGTAGCAACAGAAAAGGATGTAACAAAAACTCTCAAAGCATCTCTATTTCTCTAATGGCTGCATTTTTTTTTTCATACTTGGCTCGAGGGAAATTCTCATTTTCCTAATACTCTCAGTGGAACAATTACTATAAGGCAATACAATCTTGTTTGTAGTATACTTCTGTATAAAGGTTTAGAATTCCAGTTATATTATTCAAACTGTAAAATGGACACAACTGCAAATTTGTGTAATTATATAATGTGCCATTAAAGTCAATGAAGTGAAAAGGTAAGCAAAGAAGATGACAATATGTAAATTCTATTACTGACACTAAATAGTATTACAAAGGAAAGATGATTTGGTCGGCTACTAGATGTAATTGTGTTAGAGTGGCTGAAAATTAAACTTGTGAAATCAGAATTGCTAAGTGAACTCTTCCTTGCCCTTAGATCTTTATTCATCATTACAGGAGACATACATATGTAATATGAGGTAAAATAAAATATTATTTTCCTGCCAATTTGTCGCTTGCCATGTAAATGTCAGAAACAAGAGAAATGTCCCCTTATTCCATACAAAGGATTTGCACAAGCTGAATTAGTCCATTGTCAACATCATTAGCATTTCTATTTTAATGAAACTCTACACTTGTTTAATATTTCAGGCTATTTATATTATAAGTACTGAAAAGAACAAAGTCAATATTGTTATGCTAAATATTTTCCTACTGCATTTGGTCACCAAATTTTAACTGTGCTCTGTCACACTTTCTGGTCGGTCATCATATCTCTTTCGATGCCTGTGTGTGTACATAGCAAATGCTGATTTACTATTGCAACATATTTAGGACAACTCAGTAGAAGCTGAAAGATCTTAGGCCCGTATTCAGAGACTTTCAGACCGCATTTACGCAATCTACGTAAGAAAAAGATACGTAGATTACGGTAAAAAATTACTATGCGTGCACAGCAGTAAAAATCGCTAAACACCGGACGTATATGTTATACGTCCGGCATTCTGAATACGGGCCTTAGTGTGATATACAAGAATAAATATTATATTCATACTATTTCAATTTAATGTTGGTATAAGGGTCAATTTACTAGACTTATTTTTAATAAAAGGTTCAAAGTATTTAGTAAATACCTCTGCTTCTAACTTCTAACATTTCTAGAAGCAAATGTAAAAATTCAAGCTAATGGTTCAGAAACCTCCACTCCATAGTTCAACTGCTCCTATAGACTATGAATGCGCAAACAGAAGGTTGAGCGTACACTTTATAAATTTGGCAGCATACTTTAAATGGTACATTTAAAGTTAAAAAAAATAGGCAACATTGTGCAAGGGCCATTCAAATATTGAAATATTTATGTAAATACATCCCATATTGTTTAAGAGAAATGACTATACTATTTTTTTCCAACTTTTTAAACCTTTGTGATTATGGACCATATTCACACTTAAGAGTAAAATTGCGAACTTACCTAAATATACGAACGTGAAAAATCCTCAATACCGATTCAGAGAAAAGAAAGAAATCAATTAACCACTTCCCCATGGGTTAAGAATGCAAAATAAGGATGTAAGTCTTTCCTGTGTATAATTAGATATGTGCGGACTTTATAAGCTGTGAATCAGTTGTGTGTAATGATGCTTAAAATTGCTTATGATTCAAAGTTACGTAACTAAACACACTGATTAGGCTCTGGAAAAGTAAAATAAATTTTTTCTAAAAACATCAAGTACTGTCATTAACATTTCTAATAAAAAATAACCATAAAAAATAAATAAATAAACATGACATTTTACAAATTACATAAACAAAAACTGTATGATGTTATAAAAAACAATATGATCCACTACATAAAACATTTACAAAAGAATAATTAAAAAAAATAAAGAACCCCTATAGTTATATAGATGTAAAGGTAATTGTGTTTGTTATAAAAATTTTATTCATTAGTTTTAAAAAAAAAAACATTCTTAAACTATACACAAAAAATAACAATTTTACATAGTTAAAGTCTAGCACAAAAAATGAAATTAGCAAAAGAGTATAAAAACAAGCCTTTATTTGTTAATTTTATAAACACACATCCATTGACTATAAACACGCAGCAGGTGATGGCTGAACTAAGTAAGAGAAGATGCATGGCCTCACAGCAAACAATACGGTTAACCAACTTATGAGTGGTCGAGGGCTACCTGAACTTTTCCTGTGCGTATGTTAGTTTACGCAAGGCGCTCCTTCCTGTGATCATTCCTAACTCTTTTGGCACGCCCATAGTGTACATTAGTAGCCCATGTGCAGCTCATTTGCATTAAGAATCTTTCCCTTCTAGCCACGCATGCGGGACTCGTTACGCGCCAATGTGTGCATCAGTCCTAAGTCAGATGTCCGTGTATGTGAATCAGTCGGTCAGGGTTTCTGTGCGTATATTTGGGTTCTGGGTTTGCGCAGTTTAACTGATCGTAAACATAGGCATGTAGATTCCATACTTAAGTGTGCATAGGGTCCTATAACTCTGTCCATGAGTTTTATTCTTTTTTAGATATAATGCCATCAATACAAGTATACTTGCCAAAACTGTAAATTAAGTCCTCTTTTTCTTGGGATTGTCCTTATTGCATATACTCAGGAGCAGTAAGACAGTATTCCTTTATTATATTGTTATCTGACTCTCTGAATTTTATCATGACTTCCTCTTGTGGGATTTCATTGCCACTCGTACATCTCATTGATACCATCTCCCCTCTTTTCTAGTCCCCATTGCACAAATAGTGGTTGCCCAGATCAATTTACAAGTTAATGCAAACAGGTACATGTAGGCAGGGATGATTTGCTTTAAAAGAAACAAAGGAAAGAAAATGCTGCAGCAACACTACCATCAGCCAGTAACAAATTATACCATTTTATCTGTAAATTACATATTTGCAAATATATTATAAGCCACCACCCACTATCATTGACTTTTTCGAGTCCCCATTACAACAGTTTTTTGTCCTGATCACAGCTTCCAATTAAAATTACATTTAGGTTGTGGAAAGAATCAATCTAACCTCAAGGTCATTCCCATAATGGACATCCTTAGGCTACATTTTTTTTTTATTTCTATAAAATAGACCACCAGTCTACACCTCACCAGGCTTGATTACACCCATACTTATGGTACTATTACCATGAGTATGGCACAAAGTACTTACAGTACTTACCAGCTATCTTCAATAATATTGTTTATTAACTCAATACTTAACAGCACCCTTCTTTTACTGATGTGGGCATTACTTGTTCTATTTCTCACCACAATCTGATTGATTTGGGTCAAAATGGAGGCAGATAGCAATATCTAAAATGCAAACAAACCAATACAATCACACCAGATCTGTATGCTGCAAACTTCAGTAAAAATATATATAACATGAACCAGACATGTTTGTAAATAAACAGATAACACTTTATTAATAGATAAAACACATATAACTACCGGCCAGTATCATATAGATAAAATACACATGTATATCAATATTGATTCAATTAGAACCTGGAATCAGCAAATAGCAAGTTTCATCACTAAGTTGATTGCTATGATTAAATTCACTGATATTGTGCCACTATAAAAAAGGAAAGCCAGTCTCAGCAAAGGAACTAAATGTTAATAATCTGCAATTACCAAGTCCCAAGGTTACACTTCGATAATGGATGTAAAGATGTAATTAGAGTATTCAAAGTAAATGGAACAGTCTCCCCACAAAAGAAACAAGCTTTGAAATAACTTCCCGATGGTTACTCCAGCCTGTGCATCTGTTGAAACTGTCCTGTTTCTTCAGATGGTCATTCCGTCATCAGTTAAAGTCCCATCACCTTGACTCGTGATTTCAAGGCATTCTGTTTATGAAGTATATACTTCCTTGAAAAATAGGTATTTGTAATATCCGGTCAGCTATATATGAGGTTACTGGCCTCATGAAGGTCCAGCTTGGTATACACCTTAATGCCTTGAATGCTGTCAAAGATGGAATAATGGGATAAAGGTATTTATTCTTGATGGTAATTGAGTTTAATTATAGGTAGTCTATACATGGACATAAAAGTCCATCTTTCTTTTTGACAAAGAAGAACTTGGCCATAGCAGAGAAAAGAAGAGGGTTGTATGATATCATAAAGAGATATATTACTGGGCATGAGATCTATTGGATAGTCCCAAGCACAGGGTGGAGGAAATTTCTCTGTAGCCTGCCTGTATTTGCAGAATACGTCACTGAACAAAGCGTAGATATTAGGTAGGCTGCATGGAACTGAAGGGCTGCATGCCCCAATCTACCCTATGAAAGGGTAGAGTTCACATAGAAGTTCTCCCATGTGATATTTTGCTTCCTTCTTTAGCAGTTAGAAAAAGTGAATGAGGCAACTATTCGGTAACAAGGTCTAACTTCTGCCTGAGTAAGGTACATGAAGTTACCGATAGCCTCAGAATCCCCAAATGCATTTCATGAATGGACCTCCTTGCGGTGTAGAATGATGTAGATTCGCAAGTACACTGATGATGTGCAACATATATGGGAAGGTCATACATTTCCTAGCTTTACCTTCACTTAAGCTACATATTGACATTTTGCTAGACAAATAAGACAAAGATGACCCTTGTGAAGCTACTTACATAACTCTGAGCAAAAAATAAAAATGACTAAGTTGCATGGGCTCCCGTGTGTTAGATGAAGGATTATATGGTCTGGTAACAGGGTGAGTAGGGAGGTTTTAGGAGACTGCTTTTTTGGGTGCTTTCTTGGAAACGAATAACAACCTTGATTCATGAGGATATAAGGTCATCTAGGTGAGGGAGCAAGATGCTGAAGAATCATCCTTAATGTCTGACTATACCTGAAAGTAGCCACCAAGACCTTCTCATTCTATTTGTATCATGGATTGCATTAGCTCCCATCTACTCATGGTGCAAAAATACTCTCAAATCAAAACCGTATAGTCTCTAGCTAGGAGATATGGATCTGAACACTTTAATACATTGGCTACTAAAATTAAGATACAAAGATATCACTCACATTTTTCCTCTATAAATGATTTTGCTTTCTCTAGAAACCAGCTTGTGTTCCAACCAAAGGAAGTATATGCAAAAAATCCTGCATTCCTGTGGTTTGATTACAGGATTTAATGCCTTAAATTAGTCTGACCTGCACAATAAAAGGGACACTTACTGTATCCAGAAGGTCATTGCTAGATAATTGTGTTAGCTTAATGGACCAATTATGTCTATTTATCTGTAAAATTTTACATCTAAACTGTATCTAACACCCGATTAAGTATGTGGATTCATGCATTGAACCCTTACCCCTGTCCATCAAATATACACTTTGAGATAATTTACTTATAGTATATTGCCTGTAAGAAATCCAAATTAACCTGTGGATTCTAAAAGAATAAACTGAGTCTAACCCCTAACTGTAATCTACATCCACTCTCTGACCTGTAGGCAAACTGATTGTCAATTATATGACAATTTGGTCCTTGAAGCTAAGGTTCAAAACAGGTTTTCATACTGGCTTAACGTCTAAGATCCCTGCCAAAGTCACAAAAGGCTAGTGTTGGGAGAGTTCACTCATCCAGGCTCATCAAAATCCTTTCTAAAATCTTTGATGAAGAAGACCCAATTTTGCAGTTAAACACTGTCACTCTCCCGCAGGGAAGATGTCCAAACGACGGCTTGGAAATAATGTAGGTGGCAATTTCTGAAAGGAAAATTCCTGATTTTAACTCAAATTGATTGCACTCTGATTCAGAATCCCACAATTTTTAGGGTCCCAATCAGATACATTGGGGTTTGGAATATGCAGAGGTTGAGCTGAAAACACCAGAGATTGGCACACTAGAGACTGATCAAGGAAAAAGACAACTGATGCAGTAGTATATCTATTAACTGACCTCGGTAATGTGACATATATTAATTGACCTTGGTTAACCTCCTGCTCATTTACTCCAGCAAATGTGTTTTAGCAACTCCAACAGCATCTCTGTTTGATCCATAGTCATAGTACCCAGTCACATTTTGCCGATGCAATCAGGTTATGTCAGGGAAAGTAGCTCTGAAGAGTACTGAGTCTAACTGAATGCCTGGTATTCACAAACATGTCTGCGGAAGTACAGTAGATTGTGGTCGTTGGTAGCAGCCCCTTCCCTAGCATGCACATTATTCTCAGGCTATAGGAGATGTCAGCTGATGGTTACCAGGAACAATGGAGGAGCTCAAGAAGAATGTAACTTATTAAATCAGTGGAATATGTACAGGAAGCTGGCTACAGGAGGAATGGAGACTTGCTGGAAGCACAGGAAGTGCTGGAGAATCCAGAGGGAAACACTGGGGGCATATATTGAATAATGCACAAAGAAGTCAAAACTCAGGTACAGCAGTGAGACTATATTCTGGCAGTGAAAGGCTGCCAGAAAAAAAGTTTATATACCTCAGCACTGACTAGGATAAACAACAAAGCAGCGAGAGACTTGAGAGTTTGATGTCGGTGCTAGGCAACATCTACACAGGCAAGGTACTAGGAACATGTATAACATAACAATTACAACACCAGAATGTGGAGCAGGAAGGGTCAGTTAGCTGTCCCTCCAACAGCTCCACATAACAATGCATACTGAGATTGTGTTAGCATATGTGCTGAAACTTTAAGTTTCAGTTTGATTTTCAGTTTGCCAATATGCTGCTCCCACTGAGAAATAAATGCACAAAGCTGTGATAAGGAGACAGATGCAGAGATAAATACAAAGTTCTCTGACATTTCTGCATTTGCATTTTTGAGAAATTTAACTTAAAAACTCCAAAAACGGCTTCTAAAGTATAAAATATAAATGAAAAATAAATATTCCATATAGTATGTGTTTATGCTTTATAATTATAGGAACAGATCATGGGGATGTTACTTCCAACTTAATAAATTCAGGTTTAAATGGCTGATAAAGGATGATTCTATCATATCTGCAGTCTGTGATTGAAATTTTATTGTAAACATTCTGATATGTTTCTTCACAGGTTTGTGATTTCCTTGGGGACACATAATCCATAGTCTGGCTCTTAGCTATTTAAACCACAAGTGACCAATCATTTATCAGTTTATGCAAAAAAAAAAACCAACAACAAT
>WWET01000021.1:1179855-1193226 GCA_011038615.1 Limnodynastes dumerilii
ATATATATATATATATATATATATATATATTAGTACACTACAAAAAGCACTGTAACTAGAATGGAAAAGTCAATTGATCAGCTACAATTTAACAGTTTAGGAATAAATCTTTAACATGTTGACCGCCGTAATGTTAAAAAAAAATTGTCATCCCCAGGCTAACTTCTTTTTGTTTTGCAATTTGCTGAAAGTAACATAAAATAATCATATTTTATGATTTATTTTTTTTATTATTTTTTTCATGCAGCTAAATAGATTTAGCAAATCACGTGTGCACCATGTGGCCTGGGAAAAAATGTTTTACTGACTAGGCCATGATTCCCATTTCACACAAGTTCAAACCTGCATATCTCTAAATATATATACACACAAGCACATTCGATAATATATATAGATAAATATACAATCTATACATTATATAAACACATATGCATAGACACTTTATTATGGATTGCCAGAGCCCCTCCAAAGCTTGTGGCCCATCACAGCTGCCCACCTTGTCCCCCCATCACCGTTCCTGCGAAAAGTGCTCTCAGTGTTTTTTCCGGTGGAATAAATTTGTTATAGTGATAAATATTGTTATTGTTTTATTCAACATTAGAAATTGGCCTAAATCAGGTAAAAATAAAAACCCTATAATAGGCCACCTGTTGTATATGTAGTTGAAATTCTACCGCACTAACTATATAAACCTGTTTACCAGGCCCCACATTTCCATTACCCATAAGCATTTCATTTAGATATGAATCATGAGTAATCTATGTGGCCTAAAAGAAACATCTTTATGAGCATCATATATAATTCATGCAACACATTAAAAAAATTTAGTGCGAATTGTATTTGATTCATATGGCGGTCAACGTGTTAAAGCTAATATCAAACAGTTCAAAGAGTTTAAACTACAGTGGTTTATAAGCTGTTAGGACTGGATCCAGACTTAATAAATGTGAGAAGAAAACGCTCACATTTCAGATACGCATGCACACTCACAAGGCTTCCAGCTCAAATCTTTTGCCTCAGCATTAAGGCTTCCGCACTGGAAGCCTCTCTGATGGCACAGTGCATTGCATTCTACGAGTACTCAAGGTGGGAGGGATTTAAATAGTAAAGTAAGGGAGGGGTTAAAGTCTTATGTACAATCCTCATTTACTCACCATCTCCATTATTAGGTAACCTATACGGATGTTAGGATGCAGCAGGGATCAGGCATCTCATCCCCATTGCAGCAGCAGCAGGGTTCTGGATCTGGTCCTACCCCACCGCAGACAGGTAAGCACTGATCTCTATTTACCCCAACACTTATGCTAATGCTTACCCTAATCCTCCCCTTCCATTACCCTAACCCTAAGACTCCTTTCCCCACAGCCTAATCCTAAATCTCCCCTTCTCCCATCCATCCCCTTTCCTGCAATAACCTGTCCATTTGCTGGTGCATCAGTAAGAGTTGAGTCCAGTGGTGGTCCTGCAGAATGATTTTTGCCATGCGGCCATATTCTAAAATACACACAGCCAACAATTAGCTGTCAGCTGTGTGTAAGTCAAAAACAGCAGTTTGCAGCGGCGTATGCAACCCCCAGCACACTAACTTGATTACCTTTACAAATGAGCTGAATCACTGAACCATTAAAATACAACATCTTTTAAATATGTCAAAGACAGTGACAATATGTATTACTCATAAAGTAATCTGCAGCAACACAAGTAATTGCTAGATTGTATAAGTGATGAGAGAAGTTCCATTTTCCTGGTTACTTCAGACATCAGATTTGTTAGGTCAACCTCTGTATTTTAGGGATTAACATTCCTTATGTCCCAATAATAAGCTTCCACTTAATGAAAATTCAGGCCCACTGTGATCATTAAAATTATATACCAGATTGGAATCACTAAAACAAGATTTTTTTTGCAGCTGAGATATTTAAATGAGCTACAAGGGTTTCTAATAAGCATACTTAAAGGTGTTCTGAATTTTGCAGGGCAGCGCACAGCTGTCTAACTGTGCCAAAGACCCAGATTTTAACAGCACTTCATTAACCACTGTTTATCTACTACTTTGAATGGGACACAGTTTGCTCAGTCTAGGCATGTAAAGTGGATAATTAGGCAGTAAAATTATATTTGAAATTAAGTTATGTTAGATGTCCCCTTAGTTTCCTAAATTATATAATAGCTACAGATGATCACAAATCTGCAGTTTAGTTTTTGGTACAATTAACAATTTTGATTCTGTATTTCTGCCAAATAGATTCTCAAACATTTGGTTCTTGTTTCCAATGAGGCGTATATTAAAAATGTGTAAATTTTTTTTTTTTAATTTTGATTTTTTTTGGGGGGAAGACTAGTATATCTAACCCAATGTATCGTTACTGTGGCCAATAATGGCTGCCAAACACTACTAGGCAGATTCTAACAATGATAGTCAATAGAGTACTGAAGAACAAGTGCTGATATTTTCTGCACTTCATATTGCACACAGAGGGGTTGATCCAGAGTTCGACAGTAAGGGCAAAACAGATGAAAGTATACACCTTAGCAAAACCAACTGTCCTGATTCCAGTGGGTCAGTCCCTATATTGGTCAACTATCCTGCTGTCATGCCTGCTTTACAATATGCACCGAAAGATCAAAAGAGACTCATGTGTCTGCCCCTTTTAAAAGCCCAGCGATCCATGTTTGTTAATAATGACCTATCTCTAAGTTTCACTTACCTTTGATGTCTTCTCCCTTTTGGTCCGCAGCATTTCCTCTCTTTACTCTGGATAACGGCGCTTAAGTGACATGGCCGCATCCAGTCACCTAAATAGTACTGGTTATACAATGCTCTCACGGAAGCCCTGTAGGACTAAATCTGTTTCTGTAAACGACAGTGACCTAACATATGCAGTCGCATTGTTTAAGGAAACAGCGGATATAGATGTAAAGCAGTATAAAGGCATACATCCTATCCACAGTTCCGTGCCTAGTTTCTCTGAATAGGTAGTAAAATTTGTATAGTATAGTGTCATTCAGTGTGCTTCAAAACTTGGTTTATTCTATCTGTATAATGTTTATTAGCTGTGTGTTAGGTCTGTGTTTTAACTGTGTGTAGGGGCATTTATTGAAGAATATTGTCATCATTCAGACAGTTAAGTTGGCTACACACTAGAACAATTATTGGTCCAATCATCCAACTATTGAGTGATAAAGCCAAAAATCACTCTAGTATATGGGTAGGATTTTGTCCCTAAAGAAAAACAAATGGTCAAAAATACTTGGTTACAATAATTTTATCTTTAGACAGGACTAAAATATATTGATCCCAAGCTACACATATCACCAAGTGTGTGGCAATTATCAGATCCTGTACCTCCACCTCCTGGCTGGGGTTTCCCCATTTCCCTGACTCCATAATTATTGGCAAGTACAGCAGTAACAAAGTACGATGTCACAATGTTTTTTTGATTATTTTGTGAGTTATGGGGCAGCACGGTGGCTCAGTGAGTAGCACTTGTGTCTCACAGCACTGAGGTCATTAATTCAATTCTAAGCCTAATCAGTGGGGAGTTTGTATGTTCTCCCTGTGTCTTTGTGGGTTTCCTCTGGGTGCTCCTGTTTCCTCCCACACTTCAAAAACATGCTAATTTATTGGATGCTGAATAAATTCACCCTTGTCTGTGTTAAGGAACTTAGAATGTAGCTCCAATGGGGCAGGGATTGATGAGAATGTAAAATATTCTCTGTAGGCGCTACATAATCTGATAGTGCTATATAAAAATCTGCTAATAAACTATAGCCAGGGGCTGGAGGTGTTACACACTGACAAGAGTTTCTCTTTCTCTTATGCCGCTTTCAGATTATCACAGTGCGATAAGATGGGTTTTTCATCACAGCTTATTGCCGGTTGAATTGCTGGGGAAAAACCCCCCACCCCCATTTTTAAGTCAGGGTTGACCCAAGAAATTCTGGGACACGGGTCTGCCCTGACACTGTGAGGGGCAATTCAAGGCTGGAGAGGGATTTTAATTGCATAGTAATAGTACACAAATCCGATCAATCAGTTTTGTTTAGATGAGACCCAAGTTGAAAAACCCAAGTAGCACCTTTCACATTGCACCCCTTCCTGGGTTGGACCCGGGAAAAACCCTTTTTTTTCCCAAGTCTGATTGCCAGGTCATTAGACTTGGGACCAGGCAGAGGGGACATTTCACATTACCAACACAAAAATCCAGGTTTGAGCCGAGATTTTTGGTGGTGATGTTAAAGGGGTATTAAAGTCAGTCAATCAGCAGGTTGTACAGTCCTCCTGCTGAGATTGACATTTGCTTGTGCAGCCAATCAGTGCCAATATTGACAGGAGGCCCATGTAGCCAATCAGCTGCAAGAGCCTCATGTCAATCTTGGCAGCCTTTCCCTCTTCTGGATTATTGGCCTCAGCAAGAGAGGTGAGTGGCGCTGATGTTGGGTCCTTCCTTTGTGGAAAATCATCCAGTTTATTGGGCCAACTCCACCTGTGACCGATAATCTTCCTAGTGTATGGCTAGCTTTATACCAGCCCTGAGCTTGTTCAGGATTTCTGGAGGAATCATACAGAAACCTGTATAATGAACTGCAGTCCAGATTCTCACTAACTTATAGTGAAACATCCCTATCTACTAGTGCTCAGCACAGGAATGTGATCACAGGAAGATCAGCCACATTGTGATCACTCCCATCACTAACTTGCGCAGTGCACAAAATAGCTGTGCTTACACCAAAGTGTTTTGGGGTGAAGTGCTTATTCAGCTTATGGGAACGATATTTAAACGCCCTTCCTATTCTCCTGAAAAATAAATACACAACTGTTTTAGACCCACAAACTGGTATGAAACCAGAAGCTTGTTTGAGTACCCCCCATGCCAATACAAATCAGATGCTACTATCTTACCTAAATATACAACAAGATAACCTCTACCTTACAGCTTCCTGGGGACTGCCAATGCAACCTTTTGCCAAGTGTGGAACTTGTCAAAGGATCACTGCTAAGTTTGTAATAGGTTCATTGGCATTACAACCACATATTGGGCTGGATCCAGACCTTGTTAAGTGCATTAACTTAATTACTCCTGGGCTAAACCATGTTGAGTTCAGGGGGAGTCAAGTTAATTGTATTCTTTGCATGCAGGGATATATCTTTAAATTGCTTACTGCAGACAGATACTGACCAGCTTTACTATCACACTGTTATTTGAACTTGGGATAGGAAACATCACCTCTCTACTCTAAAACTTTTTGCAGCAGATGAAATATGACTCCCCTGAAATCAACATGGTTTAGCCCAGGTGTAACTAAGTTCATGCACCTAACAAGGTCTGGATCCAGCCCATTATTTGTATACCCGGTGTTAATGTGACATATCTGAATATGATCCTGCAAAAAACTTTAAAATAACTTTTCTTAGGAATTATATATGCCTACCTATTGATACTACGTGTACTCATTTTACTTCAATGTATGTCATACTGCTCTAATAAAGAAAAGAATATTAAAACAAAAGGTATAAGCCACAACTCAGGATCCTCTATGTGAACCTTTACACTATATTTCTTTCTTCAAAACATTTTTTAAGTGTAATGATGACAAATATAATCTGTTGAAATAAAACATTATCACCTATTCCACTTTGATCTTTTAAATATTACTAAGAAATGTTTATACTACTAAGAAAGAGTTTTTATGGTGGCCCCATAGATTTTCCTGTTATAAATGGATATAATTTTATGTAAGGTTGGATGTTGTATTTGCAACATTACTCATGTAAAAGTAGTAATAAATCATACATTTTTGGAAAAGAATGACAAAACAGTAATCAACACATCAGCTCTTTAATGAGCAAAATTTTTTTTTTTTTTATCATTGGAATAATATTGTTTATCCATATTATCTTTATTTCACTCAGTGACCAGTCTCTAGTCAAGAAGTGTAAAGTAATTTCCATTAAGTAATATACAATTGCTGTGTGTAATAAGTCTTTATTTTTGAAAAAGAGTAACTGAAAAGAAAGTTACTGCAGTTAGTTTGTCAGAGAAACTTATTTGCATTATCTTACAAACTATCAAAATTACTAACAATTTTGGAAAATGTAAAAAAAAAAAAAAAACAAAGAGAAAAAAAATAGCAAGAGAAAGAAAAAGGAATAACGTACATTAACTGCTTTCTAATAGAAATATACAGGTAAGAGAGAAATTATTTCTTAGTGATGTGCTCTTAAGTCCACCTCTATCATTTCCCATATAAATGTACATTTGATACATATACAAACACCTTGAAAAGACTGTGATAAATACTCTTCCTGATAAACAATAGGGAAATTAAGATTTTTCTGGTTGAATAACATTAGTAGAAAAATTACAGAGGCAGAATTGGGTTTATAAATGTTGTTGGCACCCTTCATTATAGTGTATTCTTGGTATCTACATATGTATACATTTTACTTATATACTGCTGCGAGGTAAAACATCAATATAAAATAAATTTACAGTGGTAAAGAAAAAAATATACGATTTGTCATTTCTTTTTTTTTAACACATGTGAACATGCAACATGATAAACATTTAAAAAAATATCAATAGTGGGACAATTACTCGAATTTTCTTTGGACACATCGTTACTTACTATTATTAGCAATTGAATCATAGTAAATGAAATTCAATTACCATTAAACTTATATATATATATGTATATATGTATTTTTTTGTTTTTTTTTAAATAGCTTAAGCTGCAAAAAAAAATGAGAAAGAAAAAAAAAGAAAAGAGTCATTCTTAAATACACATATCCTTTGGGATTTACATTGGTAAGTGGATTAACACTCTCAGATTACAATACGCACCTTCATTTCTAGCTCTGTAAAATACCAAGAACAATACAGTGAATTATTGGACTTTAATTCTTTTACCTACCCTCCCTTTTTAAAATTCTTCTTAAGGTTTGCCAATTGATGTAGTAATATGTTTTAAAAAATTTAATGGGATGAGAACAATTTTAATCGTGGCTTAATCAGCAGCACAGCCACCAAGCATACAAATTATCATGCACTTCGTGCTAAAAATATCCAGGTTCCTTTATTCCCGCAATTGATAGTGACAGCACTTAAGTGATTATGTTGTACCTGCCAGGATTTAAACCTCTTTGACCTATTGGCAGTTTATAGAATGGGGCCCAAAATTAGGCCTTAACAGCATTGGTGCTTTGTGCACTTATATATGATTTACACAATAAAACATTTCAAAATAAGAAAGGGTGAAAAATATCAGACATTCCATGAGTGAGTCCCTTGTGCATATAAATACAATTTAAGTCTTTGTCCTCTCTTTTTTGTATAGCACATGCCTAAAGCCAATTTGAAACTCAAATCCTAAAAAAAAATAGTTTAATATGAATTAAAAACAAACCAAATAACTATTTCACAACAATTGCTTCAATTGCTGCTGTTGTCCATTTAGAATATTTACATATTTTTTTTCCAAAACTTCCAAAAGTTTTTGATATGTTTATGTACTATGCAAATTGTAATCTTCCACATTTAAATACCATGAGTCTCGAGGGTTGAAAATCCAAGAAATTCCCATTAAGGTCAACTACTGTAATACATCAAAAATAAAGTCTGTGTTCTGTTTTAGTCTGGCTATACTCTGGTTGTAGAATGTGAATGTGGATGCGGGTGTGGGTGGGGATGGGGAAGTGTGTTGTTCTGTCCTGCAGTAAAAGTATTGAAGGCATGTATGGGCTGAATCCCCGGTATAGTGTTAGGAATCATTGTTATAGTATTGGGGGTCATTAAGGGAATATCATCTGGGGATCTTCTCATTGCTAAAGTGTAGTCCGGAGGACAGGCGTTTCTAAGTACTACCTCATGTGGATGGATGGATTCACATTCATGGTCCAAGTCTGTGTGCTTCATTTGTAAAGACATAATTTCCTCTTCTTGTGCATGGGCTATGTCATTGGTAGTGTTGCGTTGAGGACTACATCGCCTATGCACATCGTGTCTCCTTTTATCCTTTTTATAATATAAAGCTGCAAAAGCCAAAATGTTAAGAAACAGAAGAGATGCCCCGACAGCAATGGTAACACTCAACTCTGTAGAGTAGTCTCTTTCCAATGAAAATGGACTAGGCTGTTGTTTGAAATTATCTTCATTAATTGTAGGAAATGCTGATGTTACAGGTGCAAGTATTTTCCTTGTTGATCTAGATGTTATATCAGTAGAGGGTCCTTTTGTTGTGGTGAGGTCATTGATAACATGAAGGTGTGGAACCAGCTCTAACCAAAGGTTTACTTTATTAGCCCTATAATGTTCTTTAACTCTTGGTTTTAATCCAATGTGTAGGTATAGTTGGTCCTTTTGGGAATATCTAGTCCATGCAACTTCTTCAAAGCGATTTGGTTTCGTATGGATAAATTTAGTATCTTGTGGAACAGGTTGATTTGGATCTCTAAAAGAAAAAAATATTGTATTCCATCGGTAAAGGTATGCAATATTAATCAATAACTTAAACAGAATCTACCGTGCCTAAATTACGAAACATCATATGCAACTTGCAACCACTTAATCATATGTGCAGCCTATAATTTGAAAAGTCTGGTTTGTTGTTGCAAACCATACATATGTGGAATTGGCTTTGACGTATTAGATCATGAGACTTGATTAAGATCTTCATACAACTTCTGTGCACACAGATATCGGTAATGAGGCACAGCCCAGGGGAGTGCACGGCCATGGCACGTCCTCTTTCGGAAGGAGTTCCCTCCGCATGGATCTATGTCTGCGGACACAGCGCAGGTGCTGCTTACCTCCCCCAGCCCTTCATTACCAAGCCTAACCCAGTCTATGGCGGTGTTTAGGCATATGGTTTTGACGGGCCAGACACTTCTACGGAAGTTCTTCCGTATGGAACTTTGTTGAAGGACTTAAGGCACGTAACATCTGGCACGTGCATGCGCTGATGTTACATGTCAATGGGACTTGCGCAATAGACTTGTGTAAGTCCCCTTCCATTCCTAATTCTGAATCTGGCCCATGATTAGTATCTAAATACCAATTTTTTTTTATTATTTGTTAATTCCACCAATATTAAAAACACATCCTATATTAATGGATATAAATCCATTATTATTTTTTATCTGCAGTTAGTTTCAGAAAATCAGACATACTTGAAGCTCTAATTTAACGCCAATGTATAATTTTATCAGTGATGAGAAAGTATAGATTAGAATACAACTTACCCAGTTTTAGCAAAGTTTGTCCAATATGTCATTACAACTGCACTTAACATGACATCATTTTTGGAGAAATTGCAAGGGAATAATTCTGTAGGTCCAATCATAGGAATACCGAAGACATAAGGAATCTCATCCCCATGGGATGCATCTGCCCAAGCAGGCACTTGATCTGATTGGCAATGATGATAAAAGGCATAAAAATATGTAGGAGAACCAAAGTTTGAGTGTAGATCTGCAGTGGCTACTGCTGGTGCAACCCACTGATGGTCAGTGAATAATGCCAGTAATGTTTTTCTTCTGGTCTCAGGATTATGACGATCTGCCCAATCCGTATACATAAATTTTATTGTTTCCCTCATTATATCTTTTCCTTCTGTATAGCCATATAAATTATCCACAAAATTAGAAACTGCAAAGTCAAAATCACTTGCAGAGATGCCATCCTCGTGGTCCACAATGCTTTCAACAAATTTAAGTCCTTCTCCTTGGTTTACACCCAACATGATATCATAGTTAAGAAATTCACCTTGTTCCATCAATATCTGAGGGTCGTCAGGAATGACGTCCCCATCAATTACTGGTCCAAAAGCTATGTGATACCTTGCTGGTTGTATGTCTTGGTCCACAAGTTCTCTGTAAGGCTTTTTCTGTAGACATTCCACAAGTTCTACAGTATCAGTCATGTTGCATCCAACTTTTGTTGCTAAAATCCGGGCATATTTAGCAGGCTGGAAGCTAACTGCCCAACTAGACAGTGCAGAACCACTTTGTGCAATTGCCCTTTGAAAGAGACCTGTGACAAAAAAATATATATATATTAAAATGAATGTATATATTTCAGTATGTCAAACATTTAAATGATTAATTATATGTGGATTTTTTCCACAAAAATTATTTAAAATATGATTTATGGGTACAACCAACATGCACAAAAAAATGAGATTTGATAAAAATTTTATAATATTTTATACACACATATCCCAATGAGTTATTTTCTTTAAAAGAAAACCCTGTAGAACACTACAAAATAACGGTTATTTTCTTTTGTGAAAATACCTACATAAAATCACACATTCTTAAATCTATGCATTCATTGAAAAGTGCTATTTATTGTATATCTTCCTAAACAAAGCAAAATTTATACTAGTTGTTATATATGAATCCATGGAAAAAGCAGGATTTATAGAAGGAGTTTACCTGTCAATCCACTGAAGTGTAGATGATAAGCATGCAATTGCTGTGGCTATCAGTGACTATTAGAGGTATACCAAATATCTGCCCTGCACCTTGAGAAAGGCAGAAGCTTGGTTGGCTGAAATGTGTCAATAGGAGTGTCTCATGTGAATCTGGAACTGTGTTACCATCTGCACCAGGTTACAGACCAGTCCTGCTTCCCAGGAGTCACCATCTGAAGGGTGTCTTGTATTCTGTTTACCTAGGTATGCACTGTTAATCGCATACCTAGGTAAATAACAATAATTAATTGTTATTAATTTTATTGTTCATTGATATTTGTTGTTTCTTTTCCCCTAATTATACTGGTATCCGCCCTGGGGAGTTTTACTAGAGGGGACCGTGCATTCTTCTATGAGGGGACATCCTTTTGGGGAGATTTGAAGGATTACCCTTTTGGAGTAATTGTTTTAAACCACAAAGGACATTGTTACCGGATTTGTTTTTATTTAGGCAGCACTGAAGAAATTATATTTATTCTTCATTTACCTGTCCGTTTCTATACCCTTAAAATACAAGGGTAATTCTGGGAGTACTACTTTCAGGGTCATGCAGTTCCCCCATTATGAGTTGAGCAGCATCAAAGAAGACACTCCTACCAAATATCCCTGAAGTTGTTAAGCTGTTAGGACTATAAACCACAACTGATAAAGCTCCAACACATTGGTGGCACACAAGGTGATTAGCCTTAAGAAAGTGGCTACCAACCAACAAACAAACTCACCTTAGTTCTTAATAAGTACTTTGCATACCTCAAAATTGTCCCGATTCCAGCGGGACAGTCCCAATTTTGGGTGACTGTCCCGACTGCCTTCCAGTTTGTCCCGATAAGTGGGCTACAATGGAGGCAGGTTTTTTTTTATTTCTATTTGATTTTTACCCCGTGTAGGTTTGGGCAGGACAAAGGTGGAGCATGGCAGGATCGAGGAGGGGCTTGGGTGAAATGGAGGTGGGGTTTGTTTGTTCCATTTTCTGGCTCCAAAATGTTGGGAGGTATGACTTGTGTATGTAAGTAAATATTTTTACTTATTTAATGTTTTCTGTCTCTGCATTAACCTGAGCGTTAAATCACATTGGACCAGATCCAGTACTTTTCTGTACATGCGGGGGTCTGGCAGTACGAACTAAAGAGGGGAGTGAGCTCATCCTTGTCACTCTTCTCTTTCGTGTGGGCTTTATGGCCGTTACACTGCTCTAAGCCTTCCTTAAGTGAAATGTGCAGATCAGTGGTCCATACAACCACTGATCCACTCATAAATGTTAAAACCCACCCCCACTGTGCAATTAAAAAGCTTCTCCCACAGCACAGCCCCTTCGTACGCAAGATCTAATGTTAAGGAACTTAGTGCCGTACGCTAGAAGTTATGTGCGTAAAATAAATGTAAAATTTGGAGGCATTATTATTTTCTAGACATTCACAATGAGGAACGATAACATTGAAATTAAAGGTAGGCTGCAATAGTAAAGTGTACGAATGATATCTAGAAATGAGAAACTTGAAAAATTGAACTACAGTCAAAATGCTCATTTAAATATCTCATGTATGTCTCGTGTGTCAGTATGATATGTTGCAGTCTTATGTTAATTCCCAGTGCACTGAAGGCTTAGCCACATTTCTTTGCATTTTATGGATAAAGCGATTAAAATGAAAGGGTAACAGAAATCTAATAAAATAACACATGACCAATTTGTTCAATTTAGTGTTCAATTCACCATTCCTGGTTTCAGTCACACTTACAGTACATCTAGTCCATTCCTGATGCTTTGCACCAGTACAATATACCAGGGTTTTTCCCTTCCATACTCCCATTCAGCCTAGCTGTTCCTGGTATTGGGCTGTTTTCTCATGTACATCAACTAATTCTACTTGTATTCTGCAAAGTTTCCCTTCCTTGTGTTTCTGTTCGGTGTTGTCTTTTGTAGCTTTTCTTTTTTGGTATACTGCAGGGTGTGCCAGCTGCCTGTGTTTCCTGTCTGTGCTGTGGCATTTGCCACCTAAGGTCACCTTGTTCAGTTCAGTATTCCTCCAACCATACCTTGTTATTCTATCACCAGGGGCCAGATTTACTAAGGGGCGAGTTAACTCACCTGCAAAAATTGACGGACATCACTGTAGTTTGTCAACGATTTCGTTTTCAAAATTGCCGTATTTACTGTGGGGCGATTTTCCCCAGCGATTTTCAAACTACAGCGATGACCGTGGATTAAACTCCTGCGAGTTTATGTTAATCTACAGCGAGTTTGTGTAAAACTCACTGTAGTTTATGTTAAATTCGCTGTAGTTTATGACCCTTTTCAATTATAATACTATTTAAATATCCCTGCTAAGGCATGCTATTAACCCTTAGCATGTTGCAGCATACAGTATTAGAAGGCACAGCATGCCGATGTATTGCAGGGCATGCTGTGCAGTACCATAAGCGGAAACATGCCAAGGGTTAATGGGATGCTGCCACATACATTATGTGCCCCACATCTGTTAAAAATCCTAAAGTGCCAGTTAGAATAATAAAAAAAACACACTGCCTGTTCCATATACATAATATACACTGCCCCATTCCATAGTAATAATACACACTGCCCCGTTACATAGGTAAAATATATAGTGCCCCTTTCTATAAAAATATAGTGCCCCTTTCCATAGATTAAAAATATAGTGCCCCGTTCATGAGTTTAAATACATAGTGGCCCGATCAATAAGTAATATACATAGTGCCCCGATCAATAAGTAATACATAGTACCCCAAATCAATAAGTAATATACATAGTGCCTAGTTCATTAGATAAAATACATAGTGCCCCGATCAATAAGTAATATACATAGTGGCCTGATCAATAAGTAATATACATAGTGGCCTGATCAATAAGTAATATACATAGTCGCCTGATCAATACGTAAT
>WWET01000021.1:1210750-1251286 GCA_011038615.1 Limnodynastes dumerilii
ATATAAAAGTACATATTCTACAAGTTTTAAGGATCACTAAAAATAACAATTTAGTAGTGGAGAAAATATTAAGACAGCGAACACAGATTTTGGATTATTGCATGTTTAATTTCTCTCATGTAAGAGAATACAAAAAGATGAAAATGGATGAGACTTCAATTGAATTTATAACAACATCCCTGCAATAAAAAAAATAAAACTATAAACATGTACCAGTGTTCAGAGAATTATTAAATCACTTTATTCTCTTATCTGTCTGTGCCTCATTTCATTAAACAAGATATACTTTAAATTCCTAAATCTGAAGCACCAAGATAAAACGTTTCCAAAAACACATTTCAAATCATACAGAGTTTTCCACCATCCCAAACAGACACATAACACATACTTTTATCATTATTTTTGTTTTGCATTTAAAAGACTTGTATACATGGAGCCTGATGCCGACTGAATCGCAAAAAAATAAATATGTATCCTGTATTTGAGAAAAAGATGATGTTTAAAAGACCTAGGACTGGATTCACAGATATGATTTTGCTTCTTTTTCTGTGTGTATTTTTAGGATCGGATTAACTGTGTATGAGTAGTAGCTTTTTTTTAAGCACGTTACGTAGGATTTAGGCACGGATTTTAAAATCGTATTTAGTGACATACGTACGGAGGGGCGTGGTTTTCTTCCGTACATGCAAAGTTACGTGAATGTGGGTGTGGGGAGGCATTTAAATGGCCTTTTGAGGGCGCGGTTAGTAATGTACGCACGTACCTAAGCAATTTAGGAATGTAAATACACGTGCAGAGTTAAGGTTGCCCTATGGAGCCGTAAGTCACCAAAAATCAGTCAGTTCAAGGGCAGCGTCATGGGTGTTGCCTTGTGTATATTTGCGTACTTATTACACGCATATCTGTGAATCCGGTCCCTAGACATGAATGCATAGCTCGGTACACACTTGTACAATCCTATTCAGATCCAAATTCCGAACAGACTGTTTATGCAATCCTACAGCAGACCAAGTTTGCAGCTACAACACCCACTCCATAATACACACTTATTCAATTTTACAGCAGACCTCCGACCCGCATCTGCTGAAAGCATCCTGTCACATACACACTCTTCCAATCTGCCTCAGACTGCCTGTCTCTCCCACACAAAGGGTCAGAATCAGGAGAAGAACTGGATAGAGCTGTTGTGGCAGAATACACACTTGAAAATTGGTCAGGTGATTAATTAACCCAACCAGAGGACCAGGATTTAATGTTAATGTACATGCTTATCTAATGTCAGTCTGGATCAGGCCTACAAAGCCTCTTGTGGAAGTCCCCTGACAAGTAATATTGGCGCATGCGTGCACCAGATGCTACATAACTTATAATGCATGGTACTCCATCTGCGGTAAACAGTGAAGACATTTCATTAATCACTTGACAAATATTTCTATGTCACAGTGCATATCCTACTGTTTCTAGAATCTAGGGTTTGGGGAAAAAATATATCAGTGGTTACAGGAGTCACTTCAATTCTTTTAGTCAGTATTTGAAACAAATGAATTTAAACAATGCACTAATTGTATTTACAAAATCAATGAGTTCATTAATTGTTTTGACATCTGGAAATCATTTAGCATGTTTCCTGCTGTTATTCCAGATCTTTCACAACATCTCCCTGAAACATTTAAACACTGCAGTTTTTCTACTTGCCAGAAATGATTAATTGATTTAGGAAAAACATTTTTTATTATGAAATAAAAAAAATTATAGGTTTATAGATCACTTAATGCATTTTTTCTACACATAATTGAATTCTGATCGATTTATTTAGGGTTGCAATTCATCAGTATTCAAAAGGATAGCTAGAAATACATATGATATATATAAGGATAGACTGTATGATCTCACAATGCAGAGGGAATACATTATCTGCCCTTTAATAGATTGCATTGTCTTTTATTTCAAGTGCTTCTTGAAGCTTCTTGATTCAACAAAATCAAGTCATAGGCACTTTTCCCTGTATGGGATTTCTACTGGATATATATATATATATATATATATATATATATATATATATATATATTATTATATTATATATATATTCCATTATATAATATAATATAATATAATATAATGGAATAGTTGAAATGTAAGGAAATATGAAAAAGTGTGTGTGTGTGTCTCTCTCTCTACATGATCTGTAAAGTACTACAGGAGCTGATTTCATAGTGGGTAAATGGTACTCCCCAAAAAGAGGTTGAGAACCGCTGCTATAGACAATGAGCATGTATGAGGAGGAGATACAGCAAGGACTGTCATTTTCTGTTCTTACAGTGCATGTGTGTGTGTGTGTGTGTGTATATATATATATATATATATATATATATATATGACATCTGCATCATTCTTTATAAAACAGATATGTTTTTATTGGTAACGGACATACAATCCAAGAACCCTTAATATTTCTGCACCATCGACACATACGTGGACAGCCCAGTAGCCTGCAAATAGGGAGGGCACATTATAGCACACCCTCACTGTATTATTTACATAGACCCCCTCCCACATAATGCTTCCCACCCGTACCATCCCACCATCAGAGTCCCAGGATGGAACTCTGGATTCAGATCCTCCCATGTAATTCTGCGTTTGTATATGCGCTTCCTCCAAAAGCGGACTCTTTGCTATCCTAGCGCTCAGAAAATTGCCCGCTTTCTTTAAGTATGGATTGGTCCATAGTTATTAAGTGCTGAGGCTGGGTGAGGCTGCACAGTTATGCAGGGGAGCAGAGCGTTTGGATTTAAGCATTCAACACTGTTTAAATAAAAGGTAGATGTTATTATCATAAAGAGAAATGTATATATTCAAGGTTATACAGGAAGTCAGGATCTTCAATTCTATATATGCCATCTTTGTACACTAGTTGTAGTGGGTTAATAACCACCCATGTGTATTTTTTGGGAACTCCAATCCTTCCTCAACTGTGTCTACAGCAGTGGATTGCAGGGTCTCTCAGAGCCTCAAGCCGAGACAGTTGCCCCCCCCCATCCCCCCGTCACTGGGCCTGATAATCACATCACTTGTTTTATGGTGCTGATCCAGAGTATAGATAATGTGTGCGCACTATGCAGAGTTTGGACAATAGCAACTCTAAATAGGCATTACCGAAAATGATCACGCTTTTGAAACATGCAAACAGATATGTACAGCCCAACAGGCTGAGGTGTAAAGCAGCCAATACGTTTCCATGTTTCAAAGTATTTTCTTCTATCATTAATTTATATTTGTGTAAGTTATGTGTTGTTTAATGATAATAAACATTTTTGTCCGGATTCACACCTAAGAAGCAGATGTAGACACAGGGAAAACAAACAAATTCCTCACAGATGAGGCCTAGTCCGGGAATCCAGTGCTGTGAGACACAATGCTACTCACTAAGCCTCCTTGCTGCCACTAGCGCAAAGCTCACAAAAGTGAATAGAAACAGATCAGCCTTTTGTTGTGCTTGCTCCCATTCTGTGCATGCTCTGGATCAAAATGTGTGCACATTGCCATACTCACTGATAATGAGTTACAGTAGTCAGGAAAGTGTGGTGTTCAGCTGCTACAATATTACATTAGTGATTGGTTGCTGAGCTTTACCCTTCCTTTTGGGCTGTGGTTATAATTGCCTCTTTGTGAATATTTTCCAAGTGCCGTCCTTGTTTGTAAGCTCAGGACTGATTGGATTTTCCCTTTCTCTGTAATATTTGGGGACAGTGGCCCTGATTTACACTTAATGACGTGCCTAAATATACGCAGGCCTTGTGCATATCTTGGTGATTTTATGTGAATTGCACATGCGTGATCCAGGTGTTATGCACGGTAACAAGTTACATGCGAGTTCAACTCCGTGCCTAATAAGATCAGTAAGTAGGGGTGTGCCAGTACTCTGGTGGCAGGAAGTTAATAGTTAAGGTAGCCCTATGGAGGCAGAAGTCAGCAAAGATCCATGGGACTTGACTTGCACCTTAGGGACCGGATTCACAGATCTGATGTGAGTTAGGTGCAGACAGACCCGCCTCTAACTCACCCATACGTCCCCCATCCCGCCCCCCTTTTTAGGTACCTTATGGCACTTATGAGTGCCATAGGGCTACCTTAACTATCCGTGCAATGTCCGTACATTGCCGCTACTCGCCTCCTGCCTGCCATCCCCAACTAATCTAAATACCTCCCCCCTCCCACTTTTACTCAAACCCTCCTCGAGGCGGCATTACACCGCCTCTTTTTACCTAAAATACTCTTTAAAGACCGCACGAAGGCAATCTAAACTGGTACGTAGGTTGCATAAAGTACCTTCTACGCATGTCCTTTACTATAGATATGCACCTAAGAAGCGACTGCTTATATGTGAATCCAGTCCTAGGTGCGCACTTTTGCGAATCTGCACGTACCTTTTTCCTTCTAATCTGTTATTCAGGGCCCGTATGAATAGCTTGAATAATTTACTGTAGCATTAGTGATAGTTCACCACAAGTGTCTGGGGGTTTATTACACATTTAGTACAATATATTTCAAGTTACCTCTGGAATGCTTACATTTGTGCAACAAGTAAACGGTAACATTTAGTTGTAGTCACTACAATTACTCAGGTTTGCCAGCTTTCTATTTCTTCCCTTTAGGAGATCTCAGAGGGAAGAAATAGATGCCAGCGTGGGGGCGGAGCTTAAGGACGCATATTATGATGCATCTTCAAGCCTCCCTGTCCATCAAATTTATTATTCACATTGTTTCTGAGGGTAGGCGGGGCTTGATGACAAAAATTGCATCATCAAGTGCTGCCCAATACCTACTAACACTAATGATATTCAGGGGGCGGGACTTGCAGGAGATTTGCCTGCTCTTGCAGGATATTGGGAAAAATGCCAGATTTGCTGGAGTATCCAGGATATTCTGGGAGAGTCCTGAAACTACACTGGTATCTCCTGATTAGTGAGATATATGAGAGAAGGCTACATGACATAATTAAGCATTATATATTGCATTATAGGCAACAACATTTAAATAAGCTTTGCTAACCAAGGTGGTGGAAACAAAGACTATGACAAGGCACTGACTTGTCAAGATACTTATGTGATCATAAATATTTATATACACACTTATAATAATTACATTTGCTCATATCAGAAATTGAGTGCTACAAAACTACAAAGAATAACGAAGATGAAAAAAAGACGTCATTTAAAAATACAGAAGAAGTTTTCAATCTCCTTGATCGGTATAAATTGTGTCATATTAATAAAACATATGAAACCAATTTGCCTAACGTTTGCTTTCTTGCCTGTAGCATTTCTTATTATACAACAGTACAACCACCAAATAAAAATACATTGCAATGCCTGATAGCTTGGCAATGTTGTAAGCCTTTAACAAACCATGTCCTGTTAGGATATTGGGGGCATTTGTTTGAGCTTTATTGTGCATAATAAAAGAGCACAATATTTAACTCAATTAACAGTTCAATCATCAATCACATAAATAATTACGGATATTAATGCAAGGAACCGCTATGGTTGTAAATTTATGATACTAATACATATATAACACTCAACTGAATCAAATGAAATAGTTAAAAAAAACTATGCAGATTTGAAAGGAGTCAAACAGAAAACTAAAGTGCATGATAATTTGTGTTCTCTGTGCAAGTAGAACAAAAAGGAGGGCGGTTTAATGCTGCTGCGAGTACAGCCCTTACACCTAAAATTCTACAACAGCTCCTGTAAGTATAAAACGTAGTATATATATATATATATTATAATATATTATATATTATAATTATGACCCTATATTTTACTTTAAACACATTTGTAAAAAGCTAAAAGGTTCCATTTAAGCATCAATTAATTTTTAGGATCATAAATACAACATAGAGATTTTTTAAAAGCCTGAATTGTAGCATATTGCCGCACATTCTACTCAGGCACTTTCTGAGGAAACCCAAGCAGGAGAAACGCGTCAAAGTGCAATTTTATATTCAGATCCAGCTTTCCGATCATCAGGCTTTGCACTAAAAGAAATAATCCCTTGAAGACATCCTATACAGCAAATGAAAATCCAGGGGCAGCTACCTTCGTTCACTATCCGCCAGGTGAAACCAAGCGGAGGAATCTTCACCGAGAACGGCAGGATAGGTAATTGAGCCAGAACCCACTGCATTGATTACACGTTGCAGCCAGAGGATCTTTCCCCGAACAGGAGAACACAGGAGCTATAGCCGCGACTTCCAGAAATCCAGCGGAGACAAAGGAGGTGGTGAGTGAGAGAGGGGAGACCTTCTACTACACGACACCTCTATTGGACTGGCATTCAACCGTGAGTTCTATCTTAAGCAAAAATATTTTCATAAATCCAATTGTGCCATCGAAGTGTAAATACACTATATATATGCATATATAAGTTGAGACTCTATTCTCCCTACATCATACAAGTGCTTGCTGTACATCTGAGTGTATATATATCGCTATCTTTGAGTCAAATGACTTGTGTTACTTGAGAGCACGATACTTGTGGGATTAGAACTATTAAGTAGACTGCACCAGAATTCACAATTAGATTTCGATATCGAAGGACTACAATTTATATACATTTATCCTGTCTGCCTGTGGATATTTATTTATTGTCATGCAAAGCCTGAAACTATACAATACAATTAATTAGTATAGTAAGAGATTGTGATAGTGTGTTTTGGGGCCCCAAAACACACTGAAATATTGGAGTAGCTGGATTTTTTATTTCTATTTTTTTAAATTTTATTATGTATTTTCGTGTGCATTAAAGGTACTATATATATTTTTTATCTAAATATTCTGGTCGCATATCTCTTGCGCAACCCTTCTCTTTTACATGTTTTTCATAGGAGGTGATCACTCCATGGGCTGCTGCTGAGACATACCCCGGAATATAGTTCCCCATTTATACACTGCAGTTAGTTAATATTTATTCCTGGTCTGGCGCTGATATTCCTGACTCTATATAGAGTCAGTATCTTTGTTCTATTATTTAAAAGAGTGCAAAAGCCTTTACTCTCATTGGTGCTGATCCAGAGCTGTGCTTCCATTTGTTTCTATGCAGAAGTGGGCAATTTGCACTGCACACGCTCAGAAGGGAGCAAGCGTAAAACATGTTCACAGTGCCGCCCCCTATAAATGTCTGTGCATACATCCGCTGTGCACTCATAGAACTGATTGTTTAAAATAAGAAAAGGGGCGTTTAACATATTTCAATAGGCACAGTAGCTGTTCTTCCTTGAAAATTTTATACCGGGTCTGGGGATGGTGTAAGTTATAGGGACGTTCAATGGATAAATGGCAATATTTTTTAATTAAACAGTGAAACACATGGGAAAAATAAAACTATTGAAATGTATGAATGACTAACCGTATTAAATCTTTTTATGATCATACAATAAAATGTCATTTCTTTTTTGTATACCAATATACAAATGGCCCAATATAATTATGAGTCTAAATATTTCAAGTGGTGATTTATGAATATAAATTAGAAAAAAAAATATTAAAACATAGGAAACTGCCAGAGGCTGCAATAGTACAACCCACAGCCTCTGTGCACATGACTCTGTCTAAAGGGGTTAAACATGTGCACTTTTAAGCTTCATCCAATCAGGGCGAGACAAGGAGGACAGCTGTGACGGGCACTGAGCTTCAGAGGGGCCCCTGCAATCCACTGCTGCAGTCACTATTAAGGAGGGATGCGGGGGTTCCAAAAACATGAATGTGCCAGGCACCAAGATTTCTGTTCCCGTACCCGAGTCCTTTGCAGAGCCATGTGTTTCTGCAGAAATATGCACCTCAGTATCTGACGTACACCGCTTGTGTGTTCCGCTTGCGCAAAGACTCTGGATCAGATCCTACAACAGCAAAGGCACAGCTTATATCTGGCAAAGGATGATGGAACTTTTCAAAGTGAAAATAGGTTATTTTCTACTACTTGAAGCTTCTTGTTATCATGTAACTTACTCCGTAAGACTGGTGGGATTATAGTGTAAAAAGGCCCATTCTCCAAAGAAAAGATTAATGGATACAGAAGGGATATTGTGAGACACATTCAAGCAATGACAATCTCTAATGCTTTACAGGTCATGTCATATACAACTGCATTCAAGGAAACTGTTAATCCCTTGAAAGTATAAGATTAAGATTTTTTTTATTGTAATATCCATCTGATAGGGGTTCTATATTATAACAATGCTAATGCTAAAAAAATACAAATAAAAATGTGTTTGGGCCAGAGAAAATAACTGGAGTGAAACCGTGTTTTCTAGCACTGCATTAATCCTTTATATTCTATTTATATTATATTGTACTGTCACCATGTTAAAAAGACCAATGTGACATGTTTTGGTGGGGCAATTATTTCATTTTATTTCTATTTTGCAACATGGCATACATTAAGATACTATGAAAAGATATCTATCTATATATGTAAGACCCTTTTTCTCCAATACAGGGGTGTATCAATAACGCTTTGGGCCAGTTCCAGAGCTATGCTATTACTATGCTGCGTTCTTACGCTAGCGTACCTTCCATGCACTCCCCTCGGCACACCCCTCTCATGTACGTATTTTAGGCGCCTTATGCTTTCCATACCCTACCTTAACTTTACGCTGCGTAACCACTATCGGACATAATTCCCACACGTAGCTACGCAGCTAAGCACGCCCATACTGTACGATTTTAACCTTCGAAGCGTAAATACTGCGGGGGTATGGCTGGCACGCCCCTTCATAAGTTGATACGCTACTGATACGTGATTGCCCCTTACACTATACCTTACATGGCGTACCATCTGCCGTGCGCATGCGCCGTAAGTACTAATGTGTGAATTTACGCTATCAGCTTGCGTAAATTCACTGGCGGATGTTGTTCTGGATCTACCCCTTTGTGTGTATATCACATTTCTCTTTGTTTAGTGCCTCCAGCAAGTCTTCTTTTTCTGGGTATGTATGGACGTGAATATAATGACCACCAGGGGTGATTTGGAGACCCCCTGTAACCACACACACACTTCACAAACTCTGACACACAATAAATTCACTTTTATATAAAAAATATTTTCTTTGTCAATGTATATTTGAAACAACTATACCATTAGAGAATAAATAATAAATTAGTAACTATTTATAATATACTTCTAAAATGATCTTTATAAACTAATCATCCTAATGCACTATAAAAAATGATATCCAACACTTATATATAAAGATAATATAGATCATATCCCATTACATTCTGTTATAATAACTTTAATTCTATAAACTATAACCTAATTCTAAATGACTATCATCACTAAGAGTAAATATTATCTATTATTATAATACACATACACTTTTTAGTCCACAGTATAACAATGCACGTCACTCCCTGGCCAGGCTGGCGTTACTTTACTGTTCATAGCTACTTCTCCCTTAGTAATGTGTAAACTTATAGGACCGGATTCATAACACCGGTCTTTCAGACCGCATATACGCAATCTATGTAACGGAAAGTTACGTAGATTACGTGAAAAAGATACTGCGCATGCGCAGTATCAAATATCGGGAGACGCCGGTGTTGAGAATCCGGCCCATAATCTCCAGACTCCAGACTCCGTTACACCATTGATGCAGGTGACATATTCTATAGATAGACGTATCTCAGTGTCTTATCCAGAGGGTTTCCTCCTGAAGATGATGTCTCTTCACATACAATTCTCTTGTATTATAGACGCTTTACTCACAAAAGCCAGTCTCCAATATAGCATTCCTATGTATAAAACTATTAATAAGTGAAATCTCAATATTATATATGTGGCTTGTCACAGATCAGCCTCCATATTGTTCCCCTTTCTCACACATCAGTCTGTCTCCTCTCCCCATCACCCCGGACTCTCCCAGAAAAACCCTTATTTCTCCTTCCTCAACTGTAACTGTCACTTTCCCTTATCGCTGGGGCCTCTGGGATATGTAGTCTCATCCAGCACTGGCTTTTATATCTGTTTCTCTGCATAGCAACAAATGTTACATCTATCTAATTTTATATGCTCTCTCTCTCTCTCTATTATCAATCCAACTCTAATTATCTATCTATCTATCTATCTATCTATCTATCTATCTATCTATCTATCTATCTATCTATCATCACACACATACACACACATATACTTTGTTTATTTCAGAGTATACCCAGTCTTTGTATTTTTCACTGTAACATTTTCCCATAGATTTGTTTCTCAAACAAAACAGAATCCTTCATCTAAAAAATCCATTCCCGACCTTTAACCAATCTTTGAGAAAAATGTCACAGCTATACTTTGGAGGACAAATATACTTTAGGAAAAGGGAATAAAGAAATGAAAGCACTATATGTTGCTTTGTTCTACAAATACTTGCCAACATAATAATGTAATGATTACAATATATATTATTTTAAGGGAATAATTGCTGCCAAATTGGAGCATTTATAGGCATTTATAGGCATCATGCAAAATTTTTGATTTGTATTTAATCTATAGTTAACAATTGTACTGTGCACTTCATCAATATAAAACAATAGTAATTTCCAGGAGGACAATATCATCAGAAGCTCTATTGAGAACCAGGGCTGTTTTCGGAGCAGTGTTGACCCCCGTGTCACTTTTAGACATATTCAATTGCAGCACATACCGTGCAAAGTCACACAGAAGCTAAGGGGGTATTCTAAAATGCTGAACATTTCTGTCTCTCTTCTCTTAACAACATGGGATAGATTTACTGAACTGCAGAAAAGACAAAGTTGGAGATGTTGCCCATAGCAACCAATAAGATTCTAGCTCTCACTTTCCTATTACATACTAGAGAATATCAGTTAGAATCTGATTGGTTGCTATGGGCAACATCTCCACATTTCCTTTTCCACAGTTTAGTAAATTTTGCACCAAGAGTCATTACATATAATGCAACTCTGATGAAAAATAGAACAGAGATCACCTCCTTTTACATTTGTGACTAAGGATTCTGGTATAGAAAGGAGATATGATGTGGTCTGATAAGCCATATTGCTATGATAGTTGAATTTTCCATTGATGTGAAGACTCTCAATCCAAATTAAGGTATGCCATCATTGTGCCTATAAGCACAACTGCAGACCCCGTAGCGAATGGCCCTATTTCAAAAGAGCCGTTTGCTCCCAGCCATTTCCGAACTGGCTGGGAAATCGATTGCTCTGAAAAGTAAGGCTTCCCTACTCCCTTACCCTAACCCTAAATCCTCCCTCCCGCAGACTAAACCTTAAGTCCCTCCCTCCAGCAGCCTAAACCTAAGTCCCCCCTCCCGCAGCCTAAACCTAAGTCTCCCCTCCAGCAGCCTAAACCTAAGTCCCCGGAGAGGGTTACTCACCTCTCCGGTGGTCTGGTATGGCGGCGGAGGCGCTGTTTTCCAAAAAATGAATGGGTGAATCGCATATTCACCCATTCATTAAAAAAATATTCTGCAATATTACACATTCGAAATAGGGACAGTCGTCTGTCCGTATTTCGCAATCTGTAACATCGCAGCAGGAACTCGCAACGAGACCATGCAAATGCAAATATAAGCTCTTTAATAAACCACTCAATCTAAACACATATATATGTAAAAATTCTAGCATCAAGGAATTGGAAATAGCCAAATTGAAGAACATTTTGATTGTGTACTCAGCAAATGACAGATAACAGAGACAAATAGCTTGGACGGATCTGCAGCTCAAATAAAAATACATTTACAATGTCAAAAGAAGTTAACTTTTAATTACATATTTGTGAATGTTTGATAGCTCTTTTAAATTAAAGCTACTAGTATTTTGGGTTTAATTAACTTTAAGATGACATACTGTGTCCTTTGGCCTGCCTTGACTTTACAGCAGTGAATATTCAATTTTTAACATCTTTAAATAAAACTTATTTTATAAATGTTCTGCAGAGGAAATGATTTGTGGGGAAAAACTGCTGCTTGAAATTATATATAATTAAATACTTCAGATTGAATCTCTGTGATTCCAGAATTGCAAGTCAATGAACATTTCAACAAGCTTGGAATGTCTCTTGAGATCTGCATTTGAAACTTGTCTGGAAATGCAAAAGCAGTGCTTACCCTGGAGTGTGCAAGCACTCAGCTGCACGGAGGCTCTCACTGTGCTATGTCGTTACAGTTTAGAAAGCAAAACTATAAAACTTTTGTATGTTTCTAAAAGTGTTACTGGCCTCAGCGTGTTTGAAATGAAACAAGGAAAGCACTTGGGAGTTAGACAAAGCTACATTTTATTACCTCCTGGCAGAAAGAATACTGTATAGGTTCCAAAAAGAGGCACCAAACAGGCTTAGGCAATGAGAAAGGACTGAGGCTGAGTAGTTATGGAAGCTGATCCAGAGGGCGCGTAAGTAATACAGAAAATTGTAGAAAAATCTACACTTCGGTGAAATCATTAACAACTGCAAGAGAGGTGACTTTATAATGTGCAAAGAGAATTAGGGTTCAGAGGGGACTTTAATTACACAAATCTACATTGCTGTATTAAAAATGTCACATTGCGAGATGGTTTTCTGTGTTCAAACTTACTTGTTTTTTTTTTACTTGTTGCTTTTAACTATGGATTTCTCACTAACTCTATCTGAAATAACTGTACTGGGTGTCAATGCATGTCCTGATAGGGTGCCCTGTGCATATGAGCATATTTAACATATTGAACATATTTAGCCCAGATTTGCAGAACTAGTACTTCAGCTATCTCAATATATAGTTATACTCAGTGCTTTTTTTGTAAGATAAAATGTGCTGACACTCACATCAACTCACGCGCAACAACACGACCAATCATAAGCCGAGCAGCGCCATCACAACCAGCGTGGACGAAGTACGCGTGCATCGGACTTGACACACAAGCAGCCGCATGCACTGTTTTAATGATTTTGGTGCCCATACTTTTAAATCTTGGAAAATCCAATGAAAATAGGTGCCGGAACTCTGTTCCTGTGCGTTCTATGACAAAAAAAGCACTGGTTATGCTAATGCTAAATTGTAACCTGAATGCTCCCTGTAACCTGAATGCAAATGCAGGGTACTACATGGTGATGTATAGGGAGGAATAGTGGTAATGACAATAGCAATTATATAGACATAACTTAAATTTATTCCCAAAAATATTTTTGGTTTGTAAATCAACACAATGCAATAAATAAACACAATGGGATAGATCCAGAACTATGTTTGCCGTACGTTTATTCGCGTAGCGTATTTTCGTGTGCGTATATTCTATACACTCCCCTAGGCACACCCCTTCAACGTACGTATTTTGTCAAGATACACTTTTCAAACCCTACCTTAACTTTTGGCAATGTAACCGCAATGATCCGCACACGTACATATGGGCAACACGTATTTACGCAGCTAAGCACGCCCATACTGTACACTTTAAGTACAAACCCCCACCTACTTAATGTATTTCAGACGTATTTTGGACTCACGGAAAATTGGCACGCCCACACGTAAGTATTTACGTTACACATACGTGAATGGCCCATATGTTCACAATTACGCTACGTTACTGAGCGTATTTTCTATGGTGCACATGCGCAGTACTTACCAATAGGTGATTTTACGTCTCTGCCACGCGTAAATTCGCTCACAAGCGTTGTTCTGGATCTGGCCCAATGCAATAAATAAACACAATGCAATAAATAAGCATAATTCCTAAACATTTAGCATTGTGCCCATAAGCTTAAATGATAACACAATGGTCCATTATAGATTATGGAGTAATCAGCAGCTTCCTGGTACTAGATTTACTAAGCTGCCATAAAGGAAAAGTTGAAATGAAGCAGCCAATCACATTCTAGCTGACATTTTCTGGTATGTAATAGGAAAGTGAGAGCTAACATTTGATTGATTGTTATGGGCAATATCTCCACTTTTGCTGGACTCAGACATGCTGGGCCGTATTCAGAGATCCGTTTTCACGCCAAGTTCCATGCAAATTTTTAGGTACGTTTCAACAGCGTATGCGCAGTAACTTTATTTACGCAATTGACGTTGAAGTGCCTTATGGACGGACCTGTGAATCGCACGTGAATACATCTGTTCAGATATGCGACGGGAGAATTTAAATAAAAATGGGCGGGGGGAGGCATTGAAATGAAGGAAAGTGGGTTCGATTATCAAGATACGCACAGACGGAGGCCATATACGCACGGAACTCCACACAGAGTTCCTTGCTCCATCCGTGCGTATATTTGCAGATCGATCGGGACACGGATCTCTGAATACGGTCCGCCTTGTGGATGGTGCAAATGTTTTGCTGTAAACTGCGTATACTTACATCTGCATAAGGATCTGTATTGAGTTCACATCCTTACATTGACCACGTCCCTTCCACCAAAGACACCTCTCAACACAAGCAGTGACGCGTTCAGGTCAGGATCACTAATGGTGTGCACAGTGCAAAAGAATGGAGAGATCAGGCTTATGTTCCAGTCTGGATTACGTCCACTATGGCAATGCCAAATCAACCATTTTGTCTTGGCATTGGCCCAGATTCAGATTTTCAAAATAAAAGAGGAAAGTTCTGGGCAAAACCATTTAGATTTCAGGGGAGTCAAATTTCATCTGTTACAAACAGTATTATATTTGAAAGATGATGTTTCCCAGACAAAGTCTTAATTACTGTGTAAAAGTGAAGCTGGTCAGTATCTGTGAGCAATAAGCAAAATCAAAGTATTCTCCCTGCATGCATAGAATATAATATCAACATGGTTTTGCTCAGGTGTAACCTTCCTCTCTTATTTTCATACTCTGAATCAGGGCCACAAATGCATCCATGAAGAGTTGTGTGATTCTGACACTTACAAAACTTACACCAAATTAGTGGAACAGGACGGGACAGGTAGTTCAGACATAACAGAGCTTGGCATAGGGTATAAAGATATTGATTGAGCTAAAACTCTGGATCTGGACATTAATGTTCTTCTAGTAAAAAAAACAACATGGTTGCAAGTGGGGAGTGTTACAAAACCATAATTATTGCAGACCACAAAATATCTGGGGCTTTTCCTATGCCCCTATACATGACATTTTCCACACCTATTGTTCTTTTTACAGCGACTTTAGGCTCTGTGGGCTATTCAGACTATAAGGACAACTGTCTTACACAAGTGGTGTGTGTAAGTCAGGCTGTGGGAGCCACTGCGTATGCGGATGCTACGTATTGGAGCTCTGAACATATGGAACTGATGGGTGGAGGGTGGCATTTATCATAGGAAGAGTAGAAATAGAACACAAGGGCATGAACATAAACTGGAGGGTGGTAGGTTCAGAGGAAATGTGTCACTGAAAGGGTGATAGATAAGTGGAATATCCTCCCATCTGAGGTGGTTGAGGTAACACAGTAGAACAGTTTAAACATTCTTGGGATTAAATATAAGGATATCCTAAATCTCACACTAAATTAAGGGTAAATAGAGTCTAGGGTCAGTATAGTTTTAAGTAGACAACTGGGCAGACTAGATGGGCCATGTGACTCTTATCGGCTGTCACTTTCTATGTTTCTATGGTTTCCGTATGTTCAGAGTTCCATCTATACGCATAGCTGGGGGGGGGAGGCATTTTAATTGTACAGTATGGGGGCTGGGTTAGGCACTAACGTACGTAGATATGTATGGAAAAGGAAAGACATAGGAGAGTGCATTATCCTCTAAAGCGTGTAACTTAGGTGCGCTAGCGTACAGAAAGAGCTCTAAAGTCTGGATCAGGCCCTGTGTGTATAAACACTGCAGAAGTAAAATGCTTCCATAAAATATCTGGGGCTTTTCCTATGCCCCTATACATGACATTTTCCTCACCTATTGTTCTTTTTACAGCGACTTTAGGCTCTGTGGGCAGGATTCAGACTTAATAAGGACAACTGTCTTACACAGTGGTGTGCGTAAGTCAGGCTGTGGGAGCGCACTGCGTATGCGGATGTTAACATATAGAACTGATGGGTGGAGGGTGGCATTTATCATAGGAAGAGTAGAAATAGAACACGAGGGCATGAACATAAACTGGAGGGTGGTAGATTCAGAGGAAATGTGTCACTGAAAGGGTGATAGATAAGTGGAATAGCCTCCCATCTGAGGTGGTTGAGGTAACACAGTAGAACAGTTTAAATATGCTTGGGATTAAATATAAGGATATCCTAAATCTCAAACTAAATTAGTCTAGGGTCGGTATAGTTTTAAGTAGACAACTGGGCAGACTGGATGGGCCATGTGGCTCTTATCTGCCGTCACTTTCTATGTTTCTATGGTTTCCGTATGTTCAGAGTTCCATCTATACGCATTGCTGGTGGGAGAAGGCATTTTAATTGTACAGTATGGGGGCTGGGTTAGGCACTAACGTACGTAAATATGTATGGAAAAGGAAAGACAGAGGAGAGTGCATTATCCTGTAAAGCGTGTAACAGAGGTGCGCTAGCGTACAGAAAGAGCTCTAAAGTCTGGATCAGGCCCTGTGTGTATAAACACTGCAGAAGTAAAATGCTTCCATCTATTTAATTTGTTTTGCGGAGAGTAAACTGCATTTATAAATTATGCATTAATACATGCAGTACTAAAATTTGCTTTTGTACATTCCAGGAAGAGACATAAAAGGAATTATGTCAGGCTGTATATTATGTGTATGTGTTGCATTTCAAACACTACAGACACAATGATTCTAAACAGTAATAGCAAATAAACAAGACTAGAAGACAATGAAAGATGTGGTTTTCATTGATAGTGTTTTCGGTTCGGGAAAATTTGAACTCACACCAAATTTATCTTTTCAATATTTTCCAGATGAATGTTTGCTGAGATATACTGGAATAACTCCATGCTTTCTAAGCAACATCCTTATTCTCTCCACGGCGTCAGCAAAGATTAAAACACTATTTATGCACATTTAAACTAAGTGAATCCAATACACTTTACAAGCTTTGCATCTGATTCAAAGGCCTTTTTATGTGTGTCAGGTATTTTAATAGAATAGAAGCACCCATGAGATTCTGACTGAAACGTTGGCTACATTATAAGCATGAAAGGGAAAGCAGCAGACATTTTCCTAAAGCTGATATTCCTCACAAAACCAATAACCAAACTAGTAATGTGCTTTGCAAATGTAAGATATTGTTCATAGTTCCAGAAACATTGCAAAATAAAATGTTATTACATATTTTATTTACATTTCATAAAATAACAAAAAAGTGGTTTGAATAAGTATTCAAGGGATTGTTGCTTTTCTATTTATTAAAAAATGAACAATGAAAATTTAGATAGAAAGGAACATGGTCCTATGAGGTTTGTCTTCTAGGTGGGCATTCCAAATGGACATTAGAATGAAATATGAATATTTTTTGGCAGAAAATGATGTCCTGTTTATGCAGTGAAGTACTTTAAAAAAAATAGACTAAAATGATATTGCTCAATGTTACCGTAATTCCAGGGGTGGAGATAAGCATTACCATACCCCATAACTCTCTAAGAGAGTGCATCTGCATTAATGTCTTTTTTGCAGTGTTTTTAAAAGAAAATGGGTATGGATAGAGACTTCCTACAAGTGGGCGTTTTTCACGAATTTCTACCGGAAACTGCCTGCTTTCATGATTTGTCCATGCACACGCATCTTAACGCCATGATCTGAACGCAGATCTGCTCTATCCAGACTTCCGGATGTAGACATTTCTGACTTAGGACAGAGAAGCAGGTTGTGCTCTCAATTGGAGGAGTTTATTATGCCAATGTACATTATAGATAGGGATTCATAGGGCCAACCAATCTGTCAGCATTTATAATGAGAATGGACTGAAAGTATTAAGGTAAGGTACTGTGGTCTGGTATCTGTCCGTGCAATGGGTGTAGTTTCCTAAGTGCACACACAGATGTGTGGATACAGCAGGGATCTCCATTCGGGGCTCAGGTCAGGAAGAGGGAGGCTCATTTTTGCAGATCATAGTTCTATGTGAGAGAGAACATTAAGAAGAGGAACTAGACTGGGCACCAATCTCCCCAAGGACCTGTAGTTTTACCACTATGTGACACTACAGTCCAGTAAAATTATAGAGAATATATCCTTACTCCAATTCAAACACATGAGGCTTTCTTCCCATGAATGTGATCTAATGGATCTAAGGCACAAAAAACCTGGGTAAAGCTGGGTACACACTATGTATAAGAACATGTAAAGCTGGGTACACACTATGTATAAGATAATGTAAAGCTGGGTACACACTATGTATAAGATAATGTAAAACTGGGTACACACTATGTATAAGATAATGTAAAGCTGGGTATACACTATGTATAAGATAATGTAAAACTGGGTACACACAATGTATAAGATAATGTAAGACCGGGTACATACTATATATAAGAACATGTAAAGCTGGGTACACACTATGTATAAGATAATGTAAAGCTGGGTACACACTACGGGCCAGATTTACTAAGCTGTGAGTTTGGAAAAGTGGAGATGTTGCCTATAGCAACCAATCAGATTCTAGCTCTCACTTTCCTATTATACTAGAGAATATCACCTAGAATCTGATTGGTCGCTATGAGCAACATCTAGACTTTTCCTAACCCGCAGCTTAGTAAATCTGGCCCTATGAATAAGATCATGTAAAGCTATATACACACTATATATAACATAATGTAAAGCTTGGTACATACTATGTACAAGTTAATGTACAGCTGGATACACACTATGTATAAGATCATGTAAAGCTGGATTTACTTGTACACACTACAGCTGAATTGCCAGTGGATCTGTTTGAAAGAGCTCCAAGAAACCTCTGCTGGAATGATATGCATACCCATAAAGGAGGCCCTATGCAGGAAAAGGAAGCGGTGTCGTTGCTGTGAAGATCAGGACACAGTACACACTGCAGACTGCTGCTGACATTGTGACATTGTTAATCCTAAATATTAAGAGTTTCCAAAAATCTACATGATTTTACAGGATATCCACTGGTAAGATGTTGGCTAGTATGACTGTCGGCTATCATGTGATCAGCACAATAGTGGTTTAAATAAGTCCAGTGTGTACCCAGCTTAGCCTTTGTAAAGTATTGTGTAACAGCTGTAACTGTTATTATACACTGAAGTACTTTCAGAAAAATGATCTCTCATTTCTCTTTTGCAAGCACAGCTATGCAGTTGATAATGGGCCCTCCTTTGCTGTAGAGTAAAGTCAGGTACACACTGTACAATAATTTAGGTCAATCAAATTGTCTGATTAGCCTAATAACTGTTTAGTATGTATACTGGTTGAGTTTGTCAGAACAGTGGCAGAACCTTCCAGAAATGCTTACACTGGATAATAGAATCGCTGTGCCGATCATATACGGTGTAGTCAGAAGGTCTGCCTGAGGATTATGCTGCATGTTTTTGATGACTATAAGACTTCTGGGAGTCAGGAAAATTGCCCTAGTGTGTATCCGGCTTAACAATGGGCCTGATCCAGATCTCCATTCGTTTTCCATACGCATGGGGATCTGGAGTCCACATGGAAGTCCCTCTCTCGTGTCCAGAACCCTACCTTAACTTCAGAACGCAGGTCCGTGCTAAACTGCTGACTGCCATCCCAGCACTTAATTAGCATGCCTATTACTGAATGTCAGACAAGTGCTGCCCCCCATCCCTGTACAGATCTATTGAGTTCCATATGCTAGGAGATCGATAGAGAAACATCTGGCACGCGCATGAGCAGATGTTACTTTATAGTGGCTATACGCAAGACTCTTGCAAAAGTCCCCTAACTTAACTAAAAAAGGATCATCCCAATGTTATTCCAGCAGGTATTTTTATTTATAATTTGCTCTAAAGAATGAAAACATTATCTCAGCAATGATGAAAAGATAAACTATTTGCTTACTGCCCTTTAATTTGTGGAATCCCCAAACTTCTGTGCTCTTAGATGCATTTTTGCACATAAAGCAATCCTCAATGCAATTCTTTATATAGTGGTTATGACTGTACAAAATGTACAACTTTATTTAAAGTTGTTTTGTTTTTTTCTATTAGTAGCAGCTGCTGGGTTAATCTACATGTATGTGTTAGTTGTAATCTATAGGAAAGAAAATTTGTAATGTTATATACAATCTAGGCAAGGCACGATTATTTCTTTTCTGACTATATAATATATTTAGATGAGACCAGAATAAAGAGTGTTTTGTGCTATAGTGGACAGTAAAATTGATGAAAACTCAGGCTCTCTTTGCTTCTCACTGTTTTATGTGCAGACATTTGTGCTCTGATTGTTGCCCTAAATTGTACCAATAAAAAAGCATAGTCTGATTAGAGCCATAAAACGCAGGCTATCAAGATAGAGCTTTCTTCTATCACAATTTAGTTACACTATGGCTTCAAATCACTCTGATACTCAAGACTTTCATGTGTGCAAAAATATGGTTCTTTTGTTCAAGTCAGATACTCATAAAACCAGTGTTCAGGATTTTATACTGAATATGAAATTGTGCTAATAGAAATGCAAAAATAAAATATGCAACTTCCATCTGCCTCACTAGAGGGCTCTGTTAACCATTTCTGCCTAAGGTAAAAAGTACAAGGAAAAAGGAAAGGAAATTCAGACATTTAAAGTAAATATATAGTGTGCTCATTGCATCGGGCATTGCTGGACAGAGGTAGAGAGCAACAGAACAACAAATGGAAGTCTGCACTCGGACAAACCATGTTGTAATGTGAGAGGTGCAAATTAACTTATTATTTTTTCATGCAGGTAAAATAATAAAAGGTCTGAGGCCATTTACAGATAAGGAAAATGCTGTCAACCAGGCTGAAAATGATAAATGGGCACTTGGTTTTTTTTTTCCCCCATTAAAAATGATTATTATTAGTAATTGGTATAACTACTCTATGTAATTTTTATTTATGGGAAGAATACTGTACGCTTTTTTTTTTTTTTTTTTTAACACTGGATGAAACTACTGTGAATCATTTATCATAATAGGATAAGTGTTTCCACAGATAATAATATAGACCCACAGTTTTATCCAGTATTAAAAATGACATACAGTAGTTTTTCCTATTATTAAGAATGACATCCAGTGGTTTTACCCATTAATAAAGGGCGTGTCTTCCATACGACACCTGGAATCATGCTTTGTAGGCGGAGGGAGGCATTTAAATCGTACAGTATGGGCTGGTTTAGCTTGTTACATACGTCAATGCATTACGTACGTCAGTGCTTACGTTTGGAAAAGTTAAGGTAGGGTTTGGGTAATGTAAATTGAGTAAAGTATGGGGAGTGCCTAGGGGAGCGCATAGTACTTACGATAGCATAAATACGCTACGCTAACGAATGTAAAAACAACTTAGTTCTGGATCTACACCTTTGAGAGTAACATACCTCCCAAGTGTCCCAATGCCAGTGGGACAGTCCCGCTTTCGGAAGACTTTCCCGCTGTCCCACCCGCTTTACAACTTGTCCCAAGATAGCAGACTTTCGAAACAAAGTTGTTGTTTTTTTTTTGTTTTGTTTTTTTAAAGCCCATGCCACTGTATACATGGCAGGGTTTTTCACAGAACAGTTCTGGTAATACAGGGCTCCTACGGGAGCCCTGTAGGACCATATCTGTTACTGTGAATGGCAGTGACCTAACCTATACAGTCACTGCCATTCAAGAATAGAGATTTGGTCCTACAGGGCTCCAGTTGGAGAGGAAGAGACAGTTGGAGAGGAAGAGACAGTTGGAGGGGGAGAGACAGTTGGAGAGGGAGAGACAGTTGGAGAGGGAGAGACAGTTGGAGAGGGAGAGACAGCAAGGAAGAGGGAGGTTGGACATAGTAATAAGAGGCAGACATACAGGCTGGACATAATAACAATAAGGGGCAGACATGCAGGCTGGATATAAAAAGGGATAGATATGGATGGCTGGGCAAATAATAAAGGGACTGACATATACTAGGGACACACATTTAACATTTAATAAAGGGTCAGACATGGAGGAAGAACAAACAATAAAGGGACAGACATGGAGGTTGGACAAATAATAAAAAGAGCAGACATATGGAGGCTGCATATATGGATGTCTGGAGAAATAATAAGGGGCAGACATATGGATGGCTGAATTAATAAAGGCGATGGGCACTGGCACTGGCCACACCCACTTTCCACAGACATGCCCACTGAGCAGTACAAGACACACACTCTCTACCATGCTGCTAAATTTTGTTACTCTTTCCAATTTTTAAATGTTGGTGTGGAGTAAGGTGTAGACCTGGTAAAACCATGCTGAACTGTGAAGAAAGTCAAATTTAAACACTGAAAACAGAATACTTAATTCAACTCTAATTTACAGACTACTCATAAAGCATTATGGTATGTAAGTTTTCCCCCTCACACTGCAACATGTTTTGCTTAATTATACACTAGAAGTTTTGCCCTGTATCTGCAGCACTGGATAGTCCCCAACATGTCCATTTTAATAAGTGGGGATCAATATGATTAAGTTAGGTCAATAGGTTAATCCTACTCAATTGTGAGAGAATTTAGTTAATTTCTAATAAAGCCCTTCAACAAGCACAATGATGTAGTGTATCTTTGTGTTCTGTTATCAAGACAAAATGTGCACACAAACCTGAACACACACCTGTGACTGCCAGTGTTTCGTGGGAGGAAGGGGTGGCAGGACATAGTCAATGTACAGAAAGGGTGTGTTCACGCAACTGAACCAGATGCAGACCCGAACACAGTTGTACGTACACAAAGTTTACAGTAAACATTTGCACCAGCCATCAGTCAGGCCTAAGCCCAAAAAGCTGCTGACAGCTGACACCCTATAATCTATAAGGGGCCCTTGTGGTACCATTTAACCTTCTATGAGAATGCTGCTTATGCATTGTGTTGGTTTAAAAAAACAAATACATTTATTTTAAAGTTAATTTAATTCCTACTTTTGATGCATTCACACTGTCACACAGCATATATTCAGTGTTGTACCTTGCACTTGGATTTGGATCATTGGGTGAAGAAAACATATCTGCATTGTGCTTGGCTGTTCTGTGTCAGTGCTAAATCTTCCATACTTGCACAGGGGTCCAGAATTCAAGTTCCATGTGTGTCTGGAGTCCATAGAGACATCCCATTACTTGTGTTCTGTTGGGATGTGCTCCTTCTTGTGTTCGGCTCTGGACCAACCCCAAAATGCCAATAACTGTAGTGCCAATAAGCTTTTTTTTTTTTGCTGGAGGTACAGTATCACCATTGGTAAAATTTCTAGCTCTAGCTAAAACATAACATATCTTTGTTTTCTTTACTCTATCACCATTGTGCAAAAACTATTACCGTCCTATTTTATCAGAAGCCTGTGCTGGATTTTACATCAGCCCAGCAAGCTTTTTATCCTGTTAAGCACTAGATGAGTGAGTCCTGCATTCTATAAAATAATGTCATTCTGTACTAAATGTTATCTTTGCACAGCGGTTCCTTCCAGCGGCTGGCAGGAGCTCTTGTATTAGAGAAAACAAAAGCACTTTAATCAACATGTAACGCTGACATGTCACACACTAAACCAGATCATAGGTGTGCTCTAAACAGAGCTGTGGTTAGGCAACATGCTAGGAATAGTATGACTACGTTTTAAATGGGATTTACTTGTTTTTTTCATTTTCTTCTGAAATAAGTATTTTGATGTTAGATACATTATATTTAAAAAGCACCTATCCACACACTGGCAGCCAATTGTTGGCAGAATCTATGCATTGCATTTTGTTTCCCGACCATGAGCAATATTTATGAGTTTGTGTAAGAGTTCAATGACATCTTGCATTCTCAGTTAGAATTGAGCTGCAAAATAGGATTTCTCTATTGTGTGTAAGTCACAAATGTTCTCTGAATCCAACTAAATCAAATAGGGCTGGATCCAGACTTAAGTAAGTGCTTGAAATTAGTTACTCCTGGGCTAAACCATGTTGATTGCAGGGGGAGTCAAGTTAATTGTATTCTTTGCATGCAGGGATATATCTCTGAATTGCTTACTGCACACAGATACTGACCAGCTTTACTATCATACTGTTAGGAATAGGAAACATCACCTCTCAACTCTAATACTGTTTGCCACCAATGAAATATGACTCCCCTACAATCAACATGGTTTAGCCCAGGAGTAACTAATTTCAAGCACTTAAGTCTGGATCCAGCCCAAGTTTCTTAATTAAAGCAACAGGGATCATTTTCCAACACAATGTAAGGGGCTGCATTGCAACCAGATCTGAAACATAATACACAATTATGTTTCGAAAATAGCAAGCTGTGTTGGATTACTAATGACTTAAATATAACATGTCTGGACACTCAGCATTGACTTAACTGTACTGTATCTAACTTAACTAAAATAAATAAACTAAAACCTTAATTGTACTAAACTTCTGATTCCCCTAATTTAATGCCCAAGTAGCTGATCAGGGATGATCCAGTACACTTACACTTTATTTAAAGCCAAAACAGGTACAAGTCTAGACCTGAGTGAAAGCAAATTTAAACTGCTCACACACCCAGGGTCACTGTCATTACATGCGGGGCCCAGCCACGGGGCCCCGTCCCCTATGTTACGTCATTGATGATGTCACATAGGGCGGGGCCCAGCAGACACACTTTAGCAGCGGGCTGGTGCGCAGGGAAGAAATTTCCTGCGTATTGGCCGGTTACTAAATAGCCCTGAACAGCAAGTATTGGCGGTAGGATACTGCCGATACCTGCTGCTATAGAGCTAAGTAAGTATCGGTGGGCCCCCATCAGGTCTGGGCCCGAGACAGTAGCCCTGGCTGTCCATCCATGATGGCGGCCCTGCACACACCATTCCTACTTGTAAAATCAGTGGGGCTGATCCAAAGTTTGAGAGTAAGAGCTAAACAGGTACAAGTGTACAGCTCGGCTAAACAATTTTGCATTGTGAGGGGGGGCTAATTAATATGAATTCTTAAAAGCCAACTTACGCATGTGGCGTGCATAAGTCGGACATTGCGATCACACTGTGCGTGAACGTGCCAGAAGCTACACATCAGATCTCTGAATGTATAGAACACATTTCCATATATTCAGAGATCCGTATATCAGGTACATCTGAATCGTATAAAGTGGGCGGGGGGACGTTTAAATAAACAGCGTGGGCAGGTTTAGACACTTCCATACCTGCGAGTATTCCATCTGTACAGCGATACGCACAGTTAGCGCTATAAACATGGAAGTTAGCTGAAATCCGACGTGAGAAGGGGGTGTCATGGGAGTAAACTATCCTCTTGCGTGCAGACTTTTGCAACTTCGTCCATATGGAAACGTGCGGAAATCTGGATCAAGCCCAATGTCTCTCTACAGACCTAAAATGTATTTCTGTCTTATTATAAACGTTACCCTAGTTAGCAAGCACAGCATACAATACTCACACTATTCATAAGTGGGTCTTGCTAATTGAGGTTTGGTAATATCTTTATTTATTTAAACATGATACATGTTCAGGTGTGTGTAACCTTGCTAGCGTTTCCCGCTCAGATATTTTCCCTTTCCTCTACAGTACACAAAAGGAGTTCATGAGTGTTAACATTTCCTAGGAACACCTTGCTGTAGGCAGGTGTAATGGTGTTATGCAAAAGGTCAACAATATACAAACGCTTTAACATTCAGTTGTTGGTATTAATCACTTAGGGATCATATTATGTATTTTATTGCAATCGAAGAAAGATATTCTCTCTTTGCTTTTTAAGAAATATACCGTTACAATTAAAATGAGCAAATAAATTAATTAACAAATGTACACACAAATAATTTGAATGTTGCTGTTAGTCTACAACATGACATTTTTAATGTACAAATTCAACCAATCATTTAGCAGATTCACATCACAGTCCAGTAAGCCTTGTTAAAATGGTTTCATCCCTAACTGTATATAACATTCAGAAAGGATAGCCTGGAGCATGCTACAGGCACAAGGTCAGATTAAGTCAGTGAGATTGAAAGTTAATTTTGAAACATGTTTATGATTTTAAAGATTTATTTTTAATTTGTACTAATAAGAATGAGCACTCATCCTTGACAGTAAAAGCTTTTAAAATTCATTATTTACTTATTAAATACCACCTGCTGTATTAAGATTGCTGTCAAACATTTTTTTTTTCTAAATGTCTCAACTTCAAGGATTCATAATGTTCCTAGCAAAAGAGCTGCATTAGCAAATATAATCATGGAAATAGAAATTCATTTTTTCTGTATATTCATCATCTTTTTGCAGTTCATACAATAAGCTCCTTATTTCTAAGAACAACAGATTTAGAATGTTAGAATTGAAATTCCATGCAGTGTTTTGCTTATACTATCTATTGCATAACGGATGTTTTTTTTTTCTTTTTATAAAGAATATGGAGAAATTGTGTTCCAGTGAATGAAGTGATTTAAATTAACCTGGAAATATTGGCACCCTGACTATATGAAATGTTTAAAAAATGACATTTGAGGTTTAGCGTATTTTATTCTGTTATAATGTTACAGATGTCACTAGAAGCAGTCACTTACTAACCATTGGAAACCGCAAAGAAACTTAACATGATGACTTTTTCTCCCTGTTCTGTCACAATCTAATAACATTCCATACTTTATAACAGGATGCGCTTGCAGGTCCATACGCCCCTATTTGGAACATGATATAGACGCCAGCTTTATGACGGCTGTAACATGTCTGATATGCTCGCCAGTGAGAAAACTGCTAAAGGGAACGGGTGCCTATAGCGGTTGCCAATAGCAAAACAGCTGCTGAGGCAGAGATGAGGTTTAGGTTAGGGCTTAAATAAGGAGGATTAGGGTTGGGGTTTAAGGTAAAGGTTAGGGTTACTGTTAGAGCTGAAGAATTTGAGGGTAAGACTGAAGAGGAAGGCTAGGGTTAGGCTGCGGATAACAGAAGGTTAAGGAAGGGTAAGAGTTAGAGGAAGGCTTGTCTTCTTGAGGCTCCGGGAGTCGCTCCAACGCCTAATTGCTGGAGGTCGCCATTTAACAGCCATACAATGGTCATTCAATAAAGAGACCATTTCTTTATGGTTTACATTGATTAGTGAGTGGTTTTCTTCAAGTGAATGATGTAACAGCAAAACAAAGCACCATTCATGGCATGAAACTGCCATGTAGAGCGGGATCACCCACTGGTAAAAGATGTTAGAGACTTCATAAAACAATAAAACTTAGTTTACACACAATTAGGTGCAATCATAGCTCCCTGTAGAGTTCATAAATGGGGCTGATGTCACCAATTCATGAGCCCAGCAGAGAGCCTGGGACTTATCCTGTGAGTCATCGCTCTCTCTGCATGACTGAATAGAGGCCTGCTGTACTATAAGCACAACAGCTTTGCTGCTCTTATAAATTGTAACTTGTGATTTTATTTAAAAACAGTCAAAGTTTTGTGCTTATACTTTAATCTCCCCTCTGCCCCAACATATCAGATATTTAGCCTGTCGACATTGCTGGAACCAGCCATGAGCGCAAACATGTAAATCGCTTCAGTAAGTTCTGCGCCCTGGCAATCACTACTGTAATCTCTAGTGTTCCAGGATGGGTGGGGCTTGAAAACATCAAGTTCTGCCCATCCCTAGTAACACTTGGGATTACTATGATGAGAGCTAGGGGGCTAGGGAGACTGCCCAAATTTTGGGAGTCTCCCAGATATTCCAGGAGAGTGCATGACAGTGTAATTATCTCATTAAGTGTAAGAGTTTCTCTCTGTAGGAGCTGTTTGCGTAGTTTGTGAAGACTTTTTTTTTATTAACAAGCATAGTGCATAATGCAAATTATTTGGGATTATCAAATTGCCAGAAAAGAAGATTTTTTTTTCACACACTTTTTTCATTTTTGTTACTTTTTTTTCTTTTTGGATTATTAAAATGATAGAAATGAAGAATTTTTCCACGTGCTTTTTTTGGATTATGAAGCTGATACAAAATAAGTTTTTTCACATGCTTGGATGATTTTTTATTATTTTGGGGTTAAGACTGGATCCCTTACAGATCATGGATGTTGCTAAGTTTTATTGTTTTGTTTTGTGTTTTGATTTTTAACACCCATACAGTGCTGGCAAAATTAAAGTTTATTGGTCCCAGCTTTCCTGAGGTAGCAGAGTATGCATACACTTTTGGTTCCCCAAGTGCCAGCATGCCTTGCGAGGCACAGGGATGGTGGTGCTTGTAGTGTATTTTGATTTTACTCAGCATTTTCTTCTACCCTGTGTTAGACATTCAGTCTGATGATAATCTTGCTGTTGAGCAGCCTTCCTTCTCTTACGTGCCTTATTTCAAAGGGTTGCTATGATTAATATATCTCAAGTCTGCCAGAGGGGTCACTTTTCATATGAAAATGGGCATTATTACATGAAAAATGAAGTTTGTAAATGAGAAGGAGTGATGTAGTGCAGATGAGAGCACAGTAGCAGCACTGATTCCCTGCACTTACACCAAAAATTTTACACTGGTTCAGAGCTGGTCTAAGTGTAAAACAGAGGCATTTTTCAATCAATATATGGCCATATTTTAGGTAAAAAAAAAAAAATCATCCCTACAAATGATTGAAATTATTAAAATGAACCACTTTATTTATTAAAACTTTTTTTTATATAAAATTCATGATAGTGTTTTATTTTTATGTTATTTAAGCCTGATAAGCAGTGGATTGCTGCTTATTCTAGCCAGGCATTATGTAACAATGAAACACATTTGTAACATGCAAACCTGTATCGGCTGCTGAGAGAACACATTATATGCATCCGTTTGCATGTTGCAAACTAATACAACTCGTCTATATAGTCTATCCAGAGTTGCAAAAGTCTTAGCTCTGGATTGGACGCATACAATACGGGTAGCGGATTTGCGCATCTGCTGCCCAAGAACTCTGGATCGGGGGGCCCTGTATGGATGGGAGCATGTGCATATAACTTTATAAATATTTAGGACAAGCTAAAACCTTGTAGTTAACCTGGAGTTAACATGTTCCCGCAAGTTTTTCTATTCAGTAGTAAAGTACATCACAGCCTAACGTTATATAGTCCGTTATAATAAACACATTTTTTTGAATAATTGGTTTTGCCACCTGCCCAGCAGACAAACTTCTGCCAGATGTCAGTATAAACCAGATACTTATTTAAAAACACAAACAAGCAATAATAATCTACCAATTGGATGATTTACTTGATGTGTCAGAGACGCATTAGTGCAGCAATGTTACTACTCTAGTCATGATTTTAGTGTAATAAGAAAAACTTTTTTTTTTTTAGCTCCAAGGTTAAGGAAAATGCCAGGGGCAAGATAACCGAATTTATTGGAAATAAAGTGCTTATACTTAGTTGTGCTCCAATGAATATAATTACAGCAGAAAGTTTTGGAAATGTACCAACTATAAAATAAAATTGGGTGCTTTCTTCAAAAATATCCTATACCATATGACACACTGACTGTGTAAAGGTTTTGAACTTAAAAAAACAAAAAATACAATAATGATCCTTAAATGTTTAATATAAGCATTAAGATTTTTAACTACTTATAATATTTGAAGGATAACTGTATTTAGCAAGCATAGGTAAGCAGGGCCCCCATCAAAGGAATGTGGAAAGGGGCCTGAGACTTTTGTCTGAGGCCTGGAGAGAGAGGGGGCCTGAAGAGAGAGGGGGCCTGGAGAGAGAGGGGGCCTGCTGATACTCACCTTGGGCCAGATCCAGAGCTACGCTTCCATTACGTTTCCTAGCGTAGCGTATTTACACTAGCGTATTTACTATGCACTCCCCTCGGCACTCCCCTCGCATGGACATACTTTGGGCGGTTTACTCTTCCTGAACCCTACCTTAACTTTACACAGTGTAAGTACTGATGTATGTATAGGCAGCACGTACTTACGCACCTAAGCACGCCCATACTGTACGATTTAAATGCCTCACTCTGCCTCCGAATCGTAATTGCGAGTGTCGTATGGCTGGCACACCCCTTCTTTCGTAGTTACGCTAAAGATACATGACTGGCCAATACACTCTGAGTTACGCCTGCACAGTAAGTACCTATAGGCGCTTTTACGCTAGCAGCTAGCATAAAAATCACTTGCGTACGTACATAGCTCTGGATCTTCCCCCTTATAACTCCAGCAGCAGGTATTGAAGGTATCATGCCGCTGATACTTGCTGCTGCAGAGCTATAGCAGACTACACAACTGCAAGACAGTCTTTAACTGTGCATTGGCCCGCTGTCCATCATAACTGCAGGTCTGTAACGCTTCCCCTCTATGAGACACATAGGGGGCAGGTGATTTCACATAGGGGACGGAGCACCTCGGCCTGTGTCCCGGACCCCCTGGTGGTGATTGTAGTCAAGGCATTCTGACTTTCTAAACACACTACAGACATCAGACAAGATCCAAAGTGAGGCCTACGCTGAATAGGGTAATAGAAAATGATACGCAGCTATGGATAAGAGGGGTTAAAGAGGAGGGGTGAGCTAATGTGGCCATTCACAGTAATGGTGTGTTCCTGCAAATGAGCCAATTCAGATCTGAAGGTTTACACAGTTTGAGCTGTAATCTTTGTACCAGCTACAGGACATATCTATTCACAGATCCGTTTTTCACGTGGAGTTGTGTGCGTATTTTTAGGTACTTTTTAACTGCGCATGCGTAGTAACTTTATTTACGTAAGTAATGTAGAATATACAACGTAAGTGCTTTAGGCACTGACATGTGAATCGCACTTGGTGACGTATGTACGGAGGGGCGGGGTTGAACTGCGTACTGGAAAATATACGTGAGAGAGGCTGGGGGGAAATGAGTCTTTGAGGGCGCGGTTACACAGAATCGCACGTACGGCACACATATACGCACGTATGTACACACGTAAAGTTAGAGGTGGTCTATGGAGGTGTATGTCTATGATTGCACGGCCGGTAGAGGGGAGTGTCATGGGTGTTGGTGGGTGTTGCCTTGCTACGTGCGTATAATTGCGTACTTTTAAACAACGGATCTCTGAATATGGCCCAATGACTCCACAAGTTATGAGTCCTCTGGATGAACACTTACATTTTGGTTACTTCAATAAAAGTAGGGAAATGATACAGAAGTTTTGTTCTAATAGACTCGCCAGATCAGGGAAAGCAAGCAAAAAATACAAATGGAATATTATTTATAATACCAATTATTTGCAATTGCTGGAAGGGTTCTTTTTGTATTTTTGCCTGTATCAGGGCCACTGACTTCACAGTTACGTAGTGGAGACTTAATAATACAAGGTTGATTAAAAACACTGTAAGAACATGACATTATTGTAAACGTAGCTAAAAATGTGTCAACATTTTAAAAAGCTGTTTTCGTCTACTTTTGATATTGTGACTTGTGTACTTTCAATATCAGCTATAATTATCTGGCTTTATTTTTTTACAGCTATCACATGAAAAGCGTATTTCAAAGTGGAGAGAGAATGGCTTCTGTCAAAAGCAATATGGTAAAATAACCATGTGCTGTCACAAAGCACAAAATGACACCTTTGCCCCAAAAAGAGAAAAAATACAATCTGGAGAAAAGGCAGAAACAGTTACAGGACTTTAAAACCAGAATCTGATATACTTTAATGATAAAAGGTGCTTTTTCTAAGACCTATTTTTATATAATGTTAATATGACTTGGCAAAAAGTAAAAACATAGAGAGCAAATTCTGACACTATTCAGAACCTGTGTTTGTACCTCTTAATAGAAGAGAAAAATACAGCAATTGCTATATTTGTCTTTCTAGTGTGTAACATTTAACATGACTAAGTGCTTGATGGACACAGTTGTCCTTCTGGGAATGTAAATGTCTTTCTACATAATATCATAATATAAGATGAATGCTAAAGTATGCTTAACATTTTAAGAAAATACTCAAAATTTAATTTGTCCTGTGTAATTTTTATTAAAAGTGATGTATATTATATAACTAATCTATATTAAATAGCCTGGGGTTTTCAAGATGTCCATCATAGGATTATTAAAGGTGTAACACAATGCACAGGTAATGCAACAACACAACAGTATGACACCAGATATATAAATATAGAATATCTGGAGATATTCTATATAGATTTTGTTGTAAAGTAAAATTTGTATGATTTTTTTGTATGTTCTGTTAGGAAGCAAGGTCACATTGTCCTCCCCTATGGACCGAATCCACACCCCTGCACATTGGGCTGGATCCAGACTTAAGTAAGTGCTTGAGATTAGTTACTCCTGCACTAAACCATGTTAATTGCAGGGGAGTCAAGTTAATTGTATTCTTTGCATGCAGGGATATATCAACATGGTTTAGCCCAGGAGTAACAAATTTCAAGCACTTACTTAAGTCTGGATCCAGCCCATTTTCTGTAAATCTGTACATGTGGGGGTGTTTAATTCCGCACAAGAGGGGGGAGTGAACTCCCCATCACTCCCCTATCTCGTTCATAAAAAGGGCGAAAACACGTAAAAACATGGGTAGTTCCTTTCACACCACCACCTTACCGGGGTCAGACACGGGGAAAACCCGTGTCATTAGACCTGAAACTAGAACCACGGCACCTTTCACATCACCACCAAACCCAAGATGTTGGAGCCATGACCAGGGTCTAAGGCCAACAACCCAGGTAAAAATAAAAAAAATGGGAGTTTACTTGTTTTATGTTTTTCTATGAGTTAATGACAGAACAAACCTTCCCATATACCACAGTACCAATAAGCCATAAATCTTATCATATGACTGTCCCTTGACCCACACAGGCGTAAAAGTTGGTATTTCTAATAAATATATTTATGAATCTATGCCACCAAGAGGTGGGTGCCATTATTCGCAAGCACTGATCTATGTACAATAATGTTTGGGTTTTCACTTTATAAGGTTATAGCCATCGGGCTTTCTGAGAATGTTAAAGATATATGAAGATTCTTGTATGGTGAAATCATCGCACTCAATAGGCTGTAAAGAAATAACACCTTGTTTTAATTGACCAATGATGCTTAGTCCAATTTTTTATGAACAAATGTATTTACAGATCTATTATGTTCACACCTAGCACTATGTTAAAAACTATAAAACTTGCACTCTGGGGTTGAAGCCAGAGAGATATCCGGATTGATGCTATGTAAAGAATTATTTGTTTGGTGTTTATTTAATAAATAATTTTAATCTTTAACCTTTTGTTTGGGCATTCAGTTATTATTCTTTATTAGAACGTTATTAAAAATTTCTGACTCGCTAAAACTAGGGCAGATTCAACGAAGTGTCTGCGCATAAGATGGCTGTTCCCAGGAGAATAGCCAATGGCAATCAAGCATACTGATCTGTGTTCTCAAGCATTCCAGGGATGGTTTCCAGACAAATAAATGGAAAAGCATAAAAAAATTCAAATAAATATACCTCCCCCCTTTCACTTCCTTAAAATTTTTACAGACTAGTTTGAGCCTTACTATTTCATATGTATATATACAACCACCACCACATGAAATCATGGCTTGTGCATATACACAAAAAAAATCACCTCAGCACTCTTGCAATTAACCAACAACAAACCATAACATTCTATTTTTAAAATATAAATCAGAGAGATTTCTATAGACATTTGCAAAAATATGATAAGCCACCAGCCACTTGCAAGGCTTCTCTGTTTTGGTGGTCTAACACTAAAACATTCCCACCTTTGGGTCATATATTATGTTTTTTTAAATTGAGAGCAAAAAACTCACCACAGAGGTCCCCAAGTCTCCAGTTAGGGCCGCCAATGTCTGCCTGCACAAGTGGAGCAGGAGGACAGCAGAGCATTTTCTAGAAGGAGATGGCGGTTACAGGAGTAAGGGGGGAAGTAACTGACAATTGAGAGTCAGAGAGAAGAGACAGCAAAGGATGGATCAAAGGAAAATATCTTAAGCTAAGAATCTACATTTGGTTTGGAGTGACTGGACAGAAGAGACCAGAACATATATAGGGCACCCTACTCATCAAGAGCACCCACAAAAGAAGATTTATTGCAGTGCTGCTAGAGACTATGATATGGACTGTTTACAAACACATCAATAGTTAAGGGTTGCCTACTTTTCATCAAATAGGTGCCTTAACACCTATCTTGATGCAATTTATGCAAATCGCTGCCATAAGTCCCACCCTTGACCACCAGTGACAGTTTTGAGAGTATTTTTAGGGTGGGGACGGGGTTTGATGACGCAAATTGCGTCATCAAGTCCTGCCCAGCCCCTAGCCACACTAGGGTTGCTAGGGAGGCGGACAGGACTTGTGGCCATGGATTGCATGAAACCAAGGCCAAGCCCACTGCGGGACATTTGCGGGCTCTCTCGCGATACCGGGAGACTTCCGATATTCGGGCAGATATTCAAAGAGAGTCGGCAACCCTGCAACACGTAACTTGGGAGTTTAGATGGTATTCAATTGTTTTAAAAAGTTACAGTATTATAAACATTTATAGATAGCTATATGTACAGAGGTATAGTATAATAATAAATAATTTATTATTAGTGTTTGGAGATCAATTGTTTAAACAATAATATTACTTTAATATACTTGCATGATAATAACAACACAAAGAATGGTGGATGTGTCTATAAGATATGGAAAAGGATCTTAGCCCTGATTCAGAGATTGAAAATAAGAGCTTAAAGTTACACCTGGGCTAAACCATGTTGATTTTAGGGGAGTCAAATTTCATTTGTTGCAACAGTATTATAGTTAAAAGGTGATGTTTCCCAGCTCAAGTCTAATTAGCAGTTTAAAAGTGAAGCTGATCAGGTATCTGTGTGCAATAAGTAAAAGCAAAGCATTCTCCCTGCATGCATAGAATGAAATTAACTTGACTCCCCCTGAAATCAACATGGTTTTGCCCAGGTGGAACTTTAAGTTCTTATTTTCAATCTCTGAATCAGGGCCTGAATCAGACCCCTTGTGTGTTTCCCAGATCGCTCCGGGTGATTTTAATCACATCCCAGGGTGGAGGAACTACATTACAGACAAACATAAATCTATACATACATCCAAACCAGGAAAATGGGTGGTATATAATTTCAGCATGTTTATAAGGAAAATTTATGTTTTAGAAAGAATAACATACCATCCACTGTAAATGATTACAGGCACTTTGAAGTTCTCTGACCTGTGTGAAACCCCTCTGCACAAGGCTTTTAAACTGCTCCTGACTTATAATATGGTTTTAAGTTACAGTAAAAGGGGCTCATTATGCCATACATAAATATATTCTAGGGATATTAGTTTACGGCAACAATGAATCTGTATTGTGAAAAAATATTTGCTTCATTAACCCTTATAGCACTCATCATGATGTCAGAAACGTCTAAGAAAGGCCACAAGGAGAAAGCAATATTTTTTTTTACATTAGGAGCTGAGGAAATGTAAGAAATGCTATGAAGGATGACATTTTACTCTCAGCAGGCAAAATCTTCTTAACCCGAAGCACAGCACCACACATTAAACCATAATATATTTTCTTTTTAAATCCAAATGGAGCAATATAGCAGGTTTCCATTTTAAGCTTGCAAAACAGATAGTCAAATGAGAACCAGCAGGGTTGTGGTAAATAGAGCAATATGAAATATGTGCTAACTAAACTATTCAGTGATTCCAAACATGATTTCCAAGAGGTGCAATTCAAACACATACTGCAGCAATTAGGAGCACAGTAAGCCCTGTAAATTGTGAACCTCATAAGCCTATAGAAGATAAATTGTATTTTCACCTTTTATTTTCATTTACGTTTTGTTGTTAATTACCTAAGGCTGCAAAAAATGACAGGGCATTGGGCCACACCAAGACTCACACCTTCAAGGGATGATTATCCTTTTTGTTTGTGTCCCTTGTTTCCCCCCGCAGAGCAACATGGTTCTTCCCAGCTGTTGATTTCCTATTACTTTCTATACCCTAAGCTATTAGTTCTGTATCAGTGTATAGCTGTCAACTCTCCCTGAAAATATAAGGGAGACTCTATGAAGAGTGAATGATCTCCATAACTGCCTGAAGTATTTGGCAATCTCCCTGATGCTCATTCAGTTCCTGAAGTCATTACAATATGATGACAGAATTCAGAAATTGTGTCCTATTTCCCTGCAGAGAGACTCCATTTTCATGGAGGCCAAGATATAATTAAAGACCAGCAGTTAAGACTTTACCCACAGGGCTGCCAGCTTTTACTTCCTTTCCTCCGGTAGATCTTGTAGGGAAGAAATAGATGCATGTATGGGGGGTGGGGCTTCATGTATGTTATGCAAATCCCATTCTTAAGCTCAACCCCCTATCTGTCAAAGCTTTAATTTATGCTTTTACTATGGTTCGTTGTAGGGAACAGCATTGGATTTGCTGGCTTTTCCAGGATAATGGGAGAAGTGTTTGAATTTCAGGAGTCATCCTAATATTCTGTTAGAGTCGGCAACCATGCTTTAATAATGAAGACAGAAATAAACTTTGGGGTTTCTTTTAATCAACTATTGTTCTTCTATAAAGATGAAGAAGTCAGCAGATTTGCTATTAACATTCTTCACAATAAATACTGAAAGGACATACCCCTTTGTTGGCACAGAACTCACCCATTGGTGGAACAGGACACACATATTTGATGGTACAGGCCACACCCCTTTGGTGGAGCGAGGCGTACTATCGAGGCGATAGTACTATTACAATCTCCCTGATATTCATTTGCAAAAGCTGCCAACTAAACTTTAGTGTAGGACATTTGAATAACTAGAATTGTTACTTTCTCTGCAACTAAAATCTTGTGGGTATTTCAATGTATTGAAAACAATAGGAAGATAAATGTGGTATGTGGGATGTCATATTGTTGGCATCACATACTGTGCCACCTAAAGCTGCATTTTGTTTTCATTAGTACACTTGATTGGAGAATATATGATTCTTCACATAAATCAAGAAAAATATATACATAAAGATCTTAGTGGGGATTTCAGGATGCATATAAAGATACAAGGTAAACAAACTAAATCTCCAACTAACGGATTATATTTTGTAGAAGTCATTTCCAATCTAGTATAAAAACAGTAAGCCAATGAAAGCTTAGATAATGGACTGATTGGGCATACAAATGCCTTTTTCAAGGGGTTTATACCATTTGTCTGGCTGATCTGCATGATTATCATGTAGTGTATGGATGGCTTTATTTTAAAAAGGGGTCAGGGGTCAATGCTGTCTTGTAAGGCACTTCAAACACTGCTCCTGGGATCTGAAAGTGAAGGACCATAGCAAGCCTTTTTATATGTAAATGGGGTCATTTGGGAAGATATATGCCTAAATCAGCATTCCTTTAACTATTCCACTTTTGCAGCATTAGAGCAAAATGCATGAAGTTCAGCTGGGGAACCCCTGACAGAGTGACTATTAGACTGATTTTATCTGTTGAGATAAGTTGTTCTATGGGTACAATGCCATTAGGGAGTCTGTGGACTTACATAACACCCACTAAATGTAATAAGATCCTTAATTATATGATCAAAAATTGAGAAGGAAAGGTATTAAGTTATAAATAATACCAATGAGATAGACAGTCATTAACCACTAAATAAGAGATGGACCATAAGCTCAATTAAAATGAAAATAAATAATTCAATAAGGTCTCACAGTTAATATTATAATATCATTAATAAATATTGGGTGTCGGGAATCCACACATTGGGTCATATTCACACCTTAGAGACAGAACTGCACCTAACTTACTGGTGCAGCCCCTAACTCACCACCCCGTTTTTAGGTACCTTATAGAACTTAACAGTGCCATAGGGCTACCTTATCTTACCGTGCATAGTTTCCTTAAGAAGGAAACTACGCACGGACAGTGCCTCTGCCCGCCCTCCCCCGCCCTCCCCGGCTAATCTAAATCCTTTCCACTTCTACCTAAACACTCCCCGAGGAGGCATTACAACGCCTCTTTCTAACTAAACTACTCCATGTGGTCTTTAAAGACCGAGGCACCTAACTGGTATGTAGATCGCGTAAATAACCTACTAAGCATGCATAGTAGGTCATTTTGGAAATGTACGCAAAAGCTTCTTAGGTGAATATGGTCCTTTATTATAAAAAATACTGCTTGCAAAAATGATCGAATGTTCCATTGTAGGTTTACAAAACAAAGGTCTGGATCCAGAAATAAGTTCAAATTCTGTAGATTACCCTCCACAATGGAGGCTAATGTGCAGAATTTGCAATCCTATATTCTGTATATGCGTGGGGACTGCACAGCGCCTTGCACATTCCTTCCCTCCTTAGGTCTCTGCATGCAGAATGAACATTCGTACATAAGGGCTTCACCAAGCCCTTACTGTATGATTAACAGATCCCACCCAACACGCGTATCAAAAATGCATGACGAGTGGGCCTGGCCCGCATCCGAAAAAGATTTCCGCATTGGAACGCAGCACTGGTTAGCTGCGTTCCGATGCGGAAGTCCTTGTACTGCACACGCGCAGTATGATCGCAAGCCAATGCTGCGTAAGTCGGCTTACGTTAGCAATTCTGGATCCGTTCATTACTTAATGTAAGACTCAGGGAAGGTAAATACCTTCCTCACGTAGGAGTGCAGTGGGAGTCCCCTGTTCTCCTATGCGCCGAATTTTGGATAGTAAATTCCATATATTAGCCTATGTTGTTACTAAAGCATGGAATCTGCAAGTAGTTTAGGATCTGGTCCTTCCTCTGAATCCACTTCATTACTCCTCTTTCTGCTTCCCCAGTTTCCATGAATCCAATAATGAAAACCTTAGTTATCAGTTCATGTTAAATACATCATTAAAGTCAAAGTGATGATTAAGTAGAGCAGATGCACTCAGATCCTAAGGTCTATGTGGCTTTAGCGGCAATATGATAGTATGCACTGCACATGATTGCTAGCATTTCCACACGCAAACCATATATTTACTTCTCATTCCAATACAAATGCACATCATTTATATCTTTCTATTATACTGAAAAGATCTGAACATTGTTGCCTTTTTTTCTATTAAACAATGAAACTTAAAGAAAATAAAGCATTCAAGCCTACAATCTTGCCATCTCTACTGTTAGATAAATATTAGGTTATATGACACATGTATTATTATATCTCTGAAAAGAAATACGGTTTTATCTTCAACAGTCCAGTCATTACATTGCATCTTATTTTTACGGTAGAGACACACAGTGACGTAATAAAATTAGGTACGTAAAGGTAATTTTATATCTCCATCATCCATGCATCGTGTCTGCTCATAATTAGGAACAATATAAACAGCAGGGGCTACCGATTGCTGCACTGAGTTTATTTCTCTATGCTTCATTAGCTATGCAGCACGGTGGCTCAGGCAAGCAAGTGCAACTGGCATGAAGGAAATCATACACAGTGTAATGGATTGGCATGTATCCAAACTGCTAATCTACCATGTGATTGATATGACTTCAGTCCCTTCTGACAATATTTTAACATCTTTTCTATTTTTCCAGAGTTATTAGGATTGCAGCCTAGATTCTAAAGCGATAATGCTTTATATTATAAATCAGATTATACGGAATGATATTTTCAGCAAGTTCAAAGGACAGCTAAATATCAAAGCTGTTTATGATATTAAGTACGTGTTACCTATGTCTTTTATTGTTACATTTGTTTTAAAGAAACAAGTTGATGCCATTCTGGCACAATAGATGAACTAAGGTCATAAATGTCAAAGTGTCTGACAGCACTGCCTATAGGTGGTGGGTGGAGAAGGGGGGCACAGTAAAGGGCTGCTGCTAGAAGGTATAAAAGAGAACTACACTAACTCCTGGGGGGGAACCAATAGTAACAAAAGTGAATACCCAGCACTTCTCTCCTATGTTAAACATGTGATGAGACAGTTAATTCATTTCATATTTTATTAGAGCAATAAGATAAATAAGTGAATTCACATATATGAGCTGCAGAAAGAGGGAGTCTCATTCTCCCTGAATCAGGCAGCCTCAGTCTCATTTATACAGGGGTCTGTGTCAATATTGCAGTGTAATGTTCCAATATCACTGGTAAACTGGTTGGGCTCAACTATTGGAAGTCTTTTCAGTAGGTGGATGCTCTGAGACACCTCTGGTGTGTCTCTATACTGGCCGATACTAAATAGTAGTATGCACATGAATGAAATAATGGATAATACCTCCTGGTCCGGGCGGATTGAAATATGCTGCTTCTACAGGGAAAAAGCCTAAGGATATTTCCAGCCGCCCAGACCTGGAACCCCGCCAACACCGCTCCTCAGACAAATTCTACATGGTTTGGTTCTGATATACGCTAAGGACCGGGTTCACAATCCCAATTTTTTTTTACTTACGTGCCTATTTTTCCGATTATAGCTACGACGCATGCATGGTAACTCTTTAACGCTATCTAAGTAGCGGTTCATTACATAGATTGCGAACATGCAGTCTTTAAAGACACCAGATTGGCTTAATTGTGTCTTTTTTTTATATAATAATAATAATAATAATTATT
>WWET01000021.1:1260231-1272260 GCA_011038615.1 Limnodynastes dumerilii
TGTGGGCGTGCCAATTTTACGTTAGTCCAAATTACGTCTGAAATACGTTATGTAGGCGGGGTTTGTATTTAAAGTGTACAGTATGGGCGTGCTTAGCTGCGTAAATACGTGTTGCCCATAAGGTTACGTTGCCAAAAGTTAAGGTAGGGTTTGGAAAGCGTATGTTGACAAAATACGTACATTCAAGGGGTGTGCCGCGGGGAGTGTAACAAATTTACGCGCACAAAAATACGCTCCGCGAATAAAGGTACGGCAAACGTAGTTCTGGATCTACCCCAATGTCCTGCTTAATGTATGCAAATGAATACACAGCCAAACCCTTTTTGGAGGTATAAAATACTACAATTTGTGATACTCTGCTCCACAGGTGGAGTATGCAGTATGAGCAAAGCATTACAGAAACGTGATTGCAAGTAAGGAAGTGGGGGGGGGGGGAGAGGGTCAGAGAGATGGTTCCAACTCTGCAAAAGTACTTCACATATCTGAGTAGGAAGAAACTGGACATTGCCCCATTATGTTAATACAACAGAATAGCTACTAGGTCGTAATGGGATAGCGCTAGATCTAATATTTGCCCTGGTGCTAAACAAGAATACATCTTTTGTTTATGGAGACAGTTTAGCCATAAAATAGGCTAAACAGTAACATTAAATATTGTACTAGAAGAGTAACCAGCAGATAATAAAACTGAAATATTATTTAAGCCTAGAAATTTAAATGCATTTTATTGCTATAATATATGCTATTTCTCAATATATGATACACATAGGGGCAGTCTATCACAAGCAGCTGCATTCTCATTTTTTTTTCTCAACCTACTGTCTTTGCTTGCATTCAGAATAGGTGCTCGGCCTTTATTAATCTTGTCACAGAGCCTGTCCTGGGTATTGAAAGTTATTGATTTTTTTTACAGACAGTCTTCCCATCTATAGCCTACTTGAGATCTATTTCAAATTTTCTCATAAACAGCAACCTCAATTTATAGAACAAGTTAACCCCCACACACATAAGAGGCACTTTTATGAAGTGATTTACACATAACCTACAAAAGTACATCACGGGAATAAATAAGGTTTTCAGAGGTCACAGACTTTGCTGTCTGTTTCTTACTGGAAAACTTAACACCTTCTGCTGAGCCGGTGAGGAACCATTCCACTAATCCTAAACTGTTCTTTGGTATAATTATTGGTCGCTAGTCATAACTAAATGATTTGCAAAAGTCTATATATGGTAAAATTTCATTGTTACAGTCTTAAATAATGATCACATAAAACAATTACATGTTATCAGGGCCGCCATCATTGGGAGGGGGGGTGATTGTCCTGGACCTGGCGCCGATACTTGCCTTAGCTCTGCAGCAGCAGGTATCAGTGGTATCCTACCGAAGATACTTGTTGCTTAGAGCTGTACATTAGCAGGCCTTAAAAGGACTTCTCTGTGCATCGGCGCATTGTTAACGCAGGTCATCAGTGTCCTGCTCCCTATGTGACGTCATGGGTGATGTCTTATAGGGGCTGGGAGCCACGCATGTGTCCCGAGGCCCCAACATTTCTGGCAGCAGCCATGCATACTACCTCCCAACACTGGTGTCAGTGGGATTAGGACAGTGATAATGGACGTAGTAGATGCACAGTGTGGCAATGAGGTCATGCCACCTGTGGCACCGGTTATTTTTTTTATTTTTCGTAAACATTATTTTCATTGAAAGGAACATGTGTTGTACCGTGCAAAGCATTGAATAAGTACATCAGAATAATAAGCAAAAGAGGCACTGTGCAACAGCGCCAACATGTTGATGAAACTCTGAGGCCTCCCAAGATAACCTTTTTATATGCCAATTATCGGTTACTTATTGTGTTACTCAATGATTTTTCTAAATATATTTGCTTAAGTGAACTTAGTAGATATAAATAACAAATTGAAGAAGAAAAAATGATTGGGAGAATATTTTTCACATTTCTACCATGCAATGAGACACAAAACAACTTAGCCGAAGGTAAAGCTGGAAGCCTCGCTCAGACAAGGTCGAAAACTTCACATTAGTGTTTAACCTGCTGCCAATTTAGTGTCACCTCTTTTGTGCAACAAAAAGACAAAAACATTATTCTAGTTAAACATAAAAAATGATTGTTCCGTTAAAACCTTGGCTTCTCAGAAGAACGTCTTCTAATCTAGGTGCATGTGGCATTAGTTGTAATTGTAAATGCTTGAGCATATAATCCAGCAACAAATGTTTTATAAGGATTAAACACTGGATACAGCATTTACCTATTGAACTAAACTAAACTGAATTTCAAGTAACTGAAGGAAAGGAATAGTGTGAAACTAAGCACAGGAAATCAACTTCATCCAAACGCACGTTAAAGCTACAGGGGGATGTATGCCTTAGTATAATAACAGAGGACCAGATTCTGATTTAATAGCAGGGTTGCCAACTCTCCTGGAATATTTGGGAGACTCCCGGGAGAGCAGGCAAGTCCCTTCCACCCTCAGGAACTCTATGGATTGCAGTAGTAATGGACAGGGGGGGGGGTGACTTAATAACGCTACTTAATTATATAAATTGCGTCATTAAGCCCCTCCCCATACCAGTATCTATTATTTCCCTCCGAGATCTCTTGGGGTGAACATATAAAATGTTGCCAACCCTGTTCAATAGTAAGAGGCAAGTGGATTTCCAAGACGCAATAAAGACTACTCCCCTCTAACTTGAGACTTTCAGGACCCTGTCTTAATATTTACGCACCAGCCCCATGGAAAATGGGACCGGAGCTTAGATAAGCCCTTACTGTATGATTTAAATACCTCCGCCCTCCATGCAGAGATGCTTTAAGCATGCCGCCACATCCCACCCTGCTGTCAGAACAACTCTCTCTACTAAATATTATAATTAAATGACATAGGAGAGTTGTGGGACTAACTATGTCATACATTTCCCAAAGGACCGGATGCAGTACCACAAAACAGCCAGCTGCCATGCTGTAAGTCTTTCTGATGTCAGGGCAGGATGACCCGCCATATGTAGAACATATACGCATGGTGGGTGAAAGGGGGTATTTCAATCATATATTAAGGGCTTGGTTTAGCACTTATGTACAAGCTTTCATTATGCACCAGCCTCACTGTACATGGATCATGTGCATAAGGGTTAAAGTAGGCGGGGTCCTGGGTCAGGAACTGCGGTATGTGCAAGGGGAGTGTAGTGCTCTCGCACGTGTGGAATTTAGGCTTGCACGGTCGTAACTTTGCTTCCGCTGAGGAGGAGTTCTGCTTGCACAGTGTACTTAAATCTGGATGCAGTCAATGGGCCACATCCAGAGCCACGTCTGCTAGCGTATTTACGCTATTCGGAGATGTAAAAATGCTATTTTGTAGGTACTGCGCATGAACGTACATACCATCCTAGTATCAAGAGCGTGACTACGAACGAAGGGGCGTGCCAGACATACGACACTTTGGAGGCGGGGGATGCATTTAAATCATATAGTATGGGCATGCTTAGGTGCGTAAGTACGCGCAGCCATTACGGCCGACAGGAGTAACGGTTTGAAAAGTTAAGGTAGGGTTTGGAAAGCGTAAAACGGCAAAAGTATATACAGCCGAGGGAAGTGCCTAGAGGAGTGCATAGTAATTACGATAGCGTAAATACACTGCGCGTTGAAACAGAAAGAGAACGAGGGTCTGGATCTGGGCCAATGAGCTCTGCTAAGCTCTTTCTTTTACTTTTTGCTCCTTATGCAGAACACGTATTTGTTATAATAGTAACTTGTAACAAGTACTTGTTAGACGCACAGCTGAAAGATGTGTAATTCCTGAAATGTATTATCATACAATGTTAGCTGACTGGAACAGGGAAAAATGGTATTCTATTGTACGTTGCAGAGAAAGGCCTGGGCATGAATCCTTTACAAAGGAAGAAATAGGAAAGGAACCTTCACATTCAACACATTTCTGTAACATTATCTGATTTTCTAAGAAAGTCACTTTGAACTTCTGGTAGAAGAAATAACTTTGTTATTTCACAGACATTTTAAGTCTGGAAAGGTGTCTCTTATTGTCATTGTGTTTTGTCATATTGTGTGATACAGCAAAACAACCCTATAGCTGCTCTTTACTATGTGTTTATTTTGAGTCTTAACAGTCTTAGCAGTGAATTGCCCTGGTGCATACTATATTTAGACCTGGGACCGGATACAGACTACCGGATGTATTGCATATATGTCCAAAGTTTAGCGTTTTTTACTACTGCGCATGCGTAGTACATTTTAAACGTAATCTACGTAAGGAAAAGATACGTAGATTACATAAAAAATTTACTATGCATGCGCAGTAGTAAAAAACACTAAACTTCGGACAATTTGCAATACATCCGGTAGTCTGAATCCAGTCCCTGGAAAGCAGAATATAGTTTCTTTTTTATCATTGCAATCTCAATACAATTTCAATAAAATTAAGAATTGCTGATGAGAAGAGCCTATCACAGGGGAGCACCCAGGGGGGGGGGTGTTTCTAAGTGCCTGGAAATCCCCTTCCAACCCCTAGGACAGATTAGCAATATTTCTCTCTGAGAATTGAGTTGTTCTTTAAACAGGTTTTTTATCCTCTGGCCACTAGTGACTACCCTGCAATGTCCTGTGTTGCATCCTGCTCTCTCTCCTTCCTGTTCCTCGATCCCATCCCCAACCACCACAGAGGACTGTTTAGATAAAATGACAGTTTTCTTTTTGTCTCAGAGTGTGTTGAGTTCACCTTTACTATCTGCCCACATTGCTGTAAGAGACACAGATAAATGGCTCATCAGAACTATGTACATTAGTGCAGGGTAAGATCACTACCAGACTGTAACATTCTCACCTATTACACAGCAATCTTACTGCATGTATGACCTGTGCTGTCACTGACCTGTCAATCAGTAATAAAGGGACTTAATTTTGACTGTATATAAGACATATCCATGATTTACATTGTTGATACTAGAAAAATATTTCCCAATTAAATGTGTAATATCCTAAAAGAGGTATAACTTTACTGTATGTGTAAGTTTACAATAACATTAATTTTTATGCTTCACTCCTTTGTCACCAGTGTTCAGCTTAATGAAAGATACAAACATTTCTGGTGTTACTATAATTGTGATGGAAAGAAATGGTGTCTCATAGTATGTAAGGATGGAGATTGAGCCATATAATGAATGTAAGACGCTTATGGCGTGGCAGAATGTAACAATAAAGTACTAAATGTGTTTAAGTATGTTTATTTATTGTCAATATTTATGGGAGTAATTAGGGAACTCCCCCCTTTTTACATTCAAGTGTTTGCTCCTATATCAAAAACCCTGTGATTATGCCACCATTGCAATGAACTACGATCCAGAATGAAGAAAATGAGCAGACTTATGTACGCTACGTTCTGAATAAGTACTTCGCATGAGCAATAACTATACTTCCGCATCGCATCGCAGTCACCCCATGCTGCACTACGTGCAGAATTCAGCCTGTGTACAGGGGTCTGGCCCGCTCATCATACATACAAGACACACGTGGTGGGTGGCATTGACATTTAAGGTAAGGTCCTAGGCACTTCTCCTGCTCTGCTACATGTGTATTGTGGATAAGAAAATCCGTACGTTAGCCTCCACAACGGAGGCTTACATAAGGATTTAACCCTTAACTCTGAATCAGATCCAATGTCTCACGACCATATTACTGCTTGATTTTACTTCTGGTCATTATGACTAGTAATTGTGCCCTAATATATCTGTTGGTTAAAACCGTCCATGCCACAACGTTTACAGGGAGCATGTCACCCATCTCTAGAAGCATTCTGAGTATATTATTATAGAATCCACTAGAAATGCCCAAAGGTAGAGCTAGGAACTAACTTTAGAGAAACCAAGACAATGGTACAAATCTTCCATTGCATCCACCATCTTTACTTGATTTCCCTTTATGGACCATATCCAAAGATTCCATTTTACCCTCTTCTCTAGGCTTTCAGATTGGATTCGGGGCACTTTTGCACTCTGCATATGTTTATGCATCTGTGCTACCTGAACCAAATTACAACTTCTCCAGACTTAAGTGAAATGACAGCTTCCAAGAGAGGGACCAAGTTGTGATTACAAGTGGATGTGACTTGGTATTGCGGCAAACAGTGTTGTCTTACTTTTGCTCTGCATGCCGACATTTTACCTTGGCATGAGTCAGAAAAGTTACACTTTTTCCTGGCTATTGGAAGTCTATTTATGCAAAGGTTAGCAGTGGGATCATCAAATTGCATGTATATCATAGACTTGAAGTATATTCAATACAGTGCCTTAGCAATATATTTTTTAACTTTAGTTGCAGAGGCTACTGGCTGCCTGCAGAGTGTACTACAGGTAAATGGTCACATCTTATAAAACAGCTTTAGTAAGTACTTTATTTCTGGCATAAGACTGTACAAAATAATAACTTGTAAATCCCACTATTATCAACTGAGAAACATGGATTTAAACTAATGGACGTAGCGCTTAGGATGACATTGGAAACAGCAATCTACTGTTTAATATCAACAACTGTAAAGACGATTTATATATTGTAAATGATTGCTACAAAAGCAGTTCTGGCTGTTCTGTGACAGTGCTGATAAATGTGGATGTTTTTTCCCCTTTTACTGCACAATACTGTATCCAGTAAAGATATTTATATTTCTACTGGAATACCAATTCAGCATGACTTCATCCAGATTATCAAGTGGGCTCAGTCCCCTGCTATTACATTTTACACTTTAGAAAAGATGAATGTGCTTACATAGAGTATTGAGATTACAAGTTACTCAGCATCGGCAAGCAAAGTGGTTTAAATACAGCACGATGGATTTTATTTCTAAGTGTGAAAACCCGAGGCATGATTATATTACTTTGGGAGGAAACAATTTTTTTTCTTTTTGCATAGAAATGTTGAACACAGTAGAATTATATGTAAACGAGAGCATTAAATGTAGTCTTTGAGCATTAAATTATCAGAGGCAGCATTTGATCCAGAGGCATATAAATGAAATGATATTCCACTTGCTCCATTTTAGTTGTGGCCATAACTTTTCGTGCATGGCTGCATAAATCCCAATTTTAAATTTGATATTTGATTTGTTTCTGCACCAGCTCTTATGTCTATTATCTGTCGCGCTGCTATTTTACAGAGAATTTGCTGAGTGTTATAGAATTCCCAACTCTCGAGGTTTAGTTAAAACTCATTGTGGGGTCACTGAATGCTTGCTGAGAGCCCTGAGGGAAGACAGGAGAAAATGAGTTGGCATACTAATGCATATGATGTATTTAGTGCATAATATGGATAGGCAAATCTAAGTGAATAAAATACTAAACTATTTGCTGCTTTATATATTTATAGAGAACTGATGCGATATAATTTGATTAAGATGCTGTTCATTTTTCACATTTTTGCAAATGATTAAAAGCACTGAGAGCATCCAAATAGTCTATACAGTTGTTGTAAAGACTAAGGGCTGGATCAAGACTTGAGGAGCTTCAAATTTAGAGTGGAAAGTTACTCCTGGGCAAAACCATGTTGATTGAAGGGGGAGTCAAGCTAATTGTATTCTTTGCATGCAGGGATATATCTTTGAATTGCTTACTGCACACAGATACTGACCAGCTTTACTATCACACTGTTATTTAGACTTGGGATAGGAAACATCTCCTCTCAATTCTAACACTGTTTGCAACAGATGTAATATGACTCCCCTGCAATCAACATGGTTTAGTCCAGGTTTAACCTTGCTATCTTAAGACCGTATTCACAGATCAGTTTTCACGTGGAGTTGCATGCGTATTTTTAGGTATGGTTTAGCTGCGCATGCGTAGTAACTTTATTTACATAAGCTATGTAGAATATATGCACGTAAGTGCTTTAGGTACGGACATGTGAATCGCACATGGGGACATACGTATGAATGGACGGGGTAAAAATACGTACTTGAAAATTAACATGAAAGTGGTTGGGGGGAGGCATTTAAATGAACACTTGAGGGCGCAGCGATAAAGAATCACATGTACGGTAGTCATATACGCACGTACAGAACAGAGTGGTCTAGGGAGATGTAAGTCTATGATTGCACGGCCGGGAGAGGGGAGTGTCATGGGCGTTGGTGGGTGTGGCCTTGCTACGTTCCTGCGTATAATTGCGTACTTTTAAAAAATGGATCTGTGAATACAGCCCTTAATTTCAAGGTCCTTCATAAGTCTGGATCCAGCCCTAAATTATTATGAACAGAGCAGGCAGAATATGATTTGCAGCTAAATAACTCTTTCACCATGATTTACCTACCGCTTATTCTACATCTTGTCCTTTCCCTATCAAGATTGGCCTGCATAGAAGGTAATGTATAGTCGCTCCAGAAAAATGTATGGTAAGTGTAGTTTAACACTTGATTTGAGTAGACATGAGGCATTGCCTAACCTCTAAAGACTTGAAAGCTTTATATTCTTCTGTATTTGTGGAGCTGGCTTTTAACTATATACATTTATATCCAATTGTGCAGTCAGGAGGAGAGGGGCTTTAGGTGCTTGACTTATTATCCCTGAGGTTGGAGACCTCCCTATTGTGGGTAAATTGGCTTAAATTAGGGGTTGTCAAACCCCATGGGCAGGTACCCATGGCAACAAAAAATTTGGACCTGGCATCAACAGTTACATTGGAGGAGCAATCATACCAATAAAAATGGAAGAAAAGCAGTCTTTCACTAATGACCACTGGCACTGCACTGTTTGCAGCTGCTCTCACACCATTTTCAAGAGAAGATCTTTTTCCCCCTCCCATCCAATGAAACTGTAGTGACAGAAGCACCTAACGGCACAATGCCAATGGTTGTCATCATGGAGCTGCTGAACGTTTCTCATAGGGATTCGCATGGACGAGAGATAGGAGACTTTCCTCCAGAGCCAGCACTGTGGAGTAGGGAAGAGTAAAGGGGGCATACTTTATATAGAAATACACAGATAGCATTAATGCTATAGCTGCACGTACACACACACACACACACACACACACACATACATCTATATAATGCTTTACATCAGCACACAGACTTCATGTATTTATATTTCAAGATAGATTTCAAGTAACAGGTTTGCCCAACTGAACCCTTATTGCAAGTAGGTACAAAATGTAGACGCGGAGGCATAAAAATGTATAAACAAAAGTATTAAAATGTAGACGTGGTGGTAAGGAAATGAAGAAGTAAATGCAGGTGAATGGAATTAATGGCATGACATACTAATAAACATAGAACCACTGTAAACAGTACAAGCTACACCTGTACATCTAGGAAGCCGTGTATAATGTGCACTGCTCAATATTATACTAATACAAAGGGGGAAAAAAATCAGCATTCTGAGTGCAGCTGGAGTGGTGCAATCAGTCTTACTGAAAGGGTATCTGTGTTTTATTCCCAATAAAATGATCTATACAGCGAGTAGAATATATAAAATGTAATTTTATTGTATTATAGTTAAAAATCATAAAAGGTTTCTATCTCAATTTGGTCAATCAATTATTTTCATATAATATAAACGCGAATATGGTACACTTCTCATACACATATGACCCTACACAGAGAACAGAGTACCCCTCTGAGGGTCTGTTCTAAATTAATATTGATTTAGTTGTTCACACCATGGCTGGCAAGGACTGGACCTGCTATTGTTTAGTGTTGGCATTGTGTGCACCATTAGTCAGTATGGCCAGATTTAATGTTGCAAGAAATCATATTTGTAAAAAAAAATATTTTCTATTGCTATCTACTCAACACTTTATAATGTTATCTAATTGGATTGTTTTGTTTTCTCATGATAGGTTAACTATTTAATTCAATTTCTATAGTTTATTCTGTTTAAACTGGATCTGCTCTGTTTTTTTTATATGATACATCACTAAGTATTAAATTGAGCATTCAATTAGAAATAAAAATACAAATTTAATTGGTCAGGTAATTAAAGTCTAATCGAGTGACAATGTGAGTACAGAATAGTAAAGCATGTGTCTGGCACCTGAGGTCATTTGCAATAGAGATTTAAACGCTATAAACCCATATTCATTTCAAACAAAGCAATATGAATTTATTTCATTAAAGATGCATAAACTATCCACATGCATGATTTAACACGGTAAAACTTAATTTACCCATAAATGCACAATAAAACATCACTACAGTGGCCAGGAATCTAAGATGCTCATCATTTTATTAAACAGATTGACAATGGAATTTAACAAATAATTGAAGATATATCTTATGAATGATAAAGGTCATTAAAATCTATAATTAAAATAATTTACAAGATCATATATATCTGTAGGCAATTACTAATATAAGCTTAACAGGAAAAGTTTGTAAGACAAGATAAGCTGTAAAATGATTTTTTTTTTTTAACCATTTAAAGGTTTGGTTACAAAACGGATTTTAAAGCGCTGTCCAGAGTTGTGTGTTTCTGTGGAAACACCCTGAGATGGTGTAAGCATTCCAAGGAAGTGCAGCCACCTTTCCCTGCTACTGCGTCTATTTAAAACGAGTATGTGCTTATCACAGCTGTGCTTCCGTCTGAAAAAAATTTAACAGACTACAACATTTTTAGTATAATTAATAACTGATGAATCTGAGCATTAAAGTTTTGTGTAGTGAAGTTGTGAAATGGTCTTCTTTGCTATAAATTTGCCTGGTGACTTTGGCACTTTAACTACAACCTGATAACTACTTCTCACTCCCACATCCAAGACTTCTCTTGCACTGGAACAACCTACCACAACCTATCAGGCAATCCAACACCCTCCAATCCTTCAAACACTCCCTTAAAACCCACTTCTTCAGGCTAACCTACCCTTCCTCCACCTAAGCTTACCTGCCCTCCACATCTTCATCACTGTGTCTCCTGTTTGTATACTCTCTCCCACTTAGCATGTTAGCTCTTATGAGCAGGGTCCTCCTCCCCCTGTCATTATCCCTCTACCTTGTCCTAATTAATTCCCACCTTATCTCTCTAATGTCTGTTTCTCTCCTTATTCATCTGCTCCTACACACATATCCTCTTTATTCTCCATATATATTATTCTGCTATTTATGTACTGTATTTAATTCTTGCTTTGTACTTATATTGTATTTCTTACTTACATGAACTTGTACCCTGTCTGTTATTTGTGTTTTATATGTAAACATTGCTTTTGTACAGTGCTGAGGATGCCGTGTGTGGCACCCTATAAATAAATGTTAATAATAATAATAATAATAAGAAGAAGAAGAAGAAGAAGAACCCTCACTAATTTTAGCGAGGCCAAAAAATGTTCAGTTAATTAAACACTGGTACTTGAAGTGAGGCTTTTCATAATTTTTTAACCAATAGGTTACAAAAGCATAACATGTCCCTACTGCTTTATAACAAAAAAAATGCAAACAAAAAAATACAAATTGTACATGTATGGGTCATAAAATATTTCATAAGCAAACCTCAGCTAGGTAGTATTTGTTTTAAAATACATTATTAATTAACTAACTTTATTCATGAATATGTTAAGAGAATGTAATGTAAACGTCTATAAATATTTAGATTGTTTTCCATTATTTTTTTCAATATGTGGGTACAGTTGGGATGTGACAGAAGATGAGAAACAATTCAAATATTATAGTTACAGCTTCTAACCTATGTAACCCATCCCTGTGAACCATATTTTCTTAACAAAAATACCACAGCCTAAGGATTCTTGCATAAACTATCATGATCACAAATCTGTTACAAGAAAATTACATCTGTGTCTTACTAAATAAATGCTAAACACTGGTATTCCCACTTGCTCCAGAATGATCGTCCTACACATTTTAGCAAATAACATTAACAGATGCAGATAATAATTCCCTGTATGAACCAGATTGCAATAAGCACATTTTTATATTTTAAGCCCTTTTTTTCTAAACCAGTTAATAGCTGCAATACACCTGCCAATAGCACTGACATACAAAGTTGTGCAACATTGTTTTTGATCCAT
>WWET01000021.1:1279577-1311576 GCA_011038615.1 Limnodynastes dumerilii
AAGCACAGCTCATTTCTTTTTCCGTATGAAGGCTGCTACGCTAAGGTTCCTGTTGTAACCCTTGTGTAATATCTGGAGGGTGCATGCTGTGTGGGCAAACAGGAGAGAAAAATAAGGCTGGCTGAACACAGAAGGAGAAGGGCAATAAGGCTGGTTGGATACAGAGAAGGAGGGGGTATAAAGCTGACTGGACACAGAAGGAGGAGTTATAAGACTGGTTGGACAAATGGTGTTAAAATTATGGCTGACTGGACACAGAAGGAGAGAGCAATAAGGCTGATTAGACACACAGAAAGAGGCAATTAGGCTGGATGGAGGGTAGGAGGAGAAGAAAGCAAGGGTTAATATAATGGTAAATGAACTGATAAAGATAAATAATATGTATATATCATTTATTTTAAAGTAACATTAAGTGTCCTCTCTGACTACCATTTTATGTGTGCATGTGTGTATTTACCTAATTACATTTGCAGTATGTTAATGTGAAGCAGGGGCCCTCCACAATTTAGTTGCCCAGGGGCCCCCACAGACCTTAATCCGGCCATGCTGCTGACCAATCAGTACACTCAAGTGGTGCTCGCAATATGTCTACTGAATGGCTAAACTCCCTGACATTTCCACCTTCCAGTTAGAGAAATTTACCAATAAATATGTAGTAGGCGTTCATTTCACAATGAATGAGTAAAAAAAGTAGAAATCACATCATCATCATTTTATGAGACAACAGGTACATTTAAGTAGATTAATAAATCAGTGATACAATTCCTTTTGACATACTAAATGTTCAGTCAACCTGCAAGTGTTAGATTTGGGTATAAATAATTTATTTACAAAAATAAGTTATTATTGTGATCATAATTTTAATCCTTGCTTTTACAAATTTATAGCTAATTTCAATGAGGTAGGTGAGAAATAGCAAGCATAAAGATATTTATTGTAGGTTGTTTAATGTCAAGTTAATTCCCAGTATATATACAACACACCCTGCAACTGACTTAATATTTTGATTTTAAAGACAGACACAAATATAATACAACCAAAGCACCTGTAAAGACTTCTGTTTTCTCTTACCTTACTTGAAACAACATAAGTGATTTAAAATTACTATCCTGGCACCTGTCATTCTTAGAAGAAAACAAATAACTGAATTCCTGTGTGAAAGGTTGCAGCCGTAATATATATATTTACAGCTTGCTGTGTTTCTTATTGTGTTCCTGAGTGACACAGCAGCAAAAATTACAATACATATCAGGCAAAGGATTTCTGACAATATAATATTTTACTGATATTCACAAAGGTGATATGTTTGATTTGCTTCAGACTAAGAAATACATTTATCATATATCAGTGTCAGCAAATTCCATAAAACTTTTAGGCACAAGATAAACTAAATAAAAAAAACACCCTACAACTTTCTGTAAGGAAAACACTACCTGAAGGACAGAATTTACTTGCAGTTTGTACAACACTAGGGGCCGGATTTACTAAGCTGCAGGTTTGGAAAAGTGGAGATGTTGCCCATAGCAACCAATCAGATTTTTGCTGACATTCTCTAGTATGTAAAAAGAAAGTGAGAGCTAGAATCTGATTGATTGCTATAGGAAACATCTCCTCTTTTCCAAACCCGCAGCTTAGTAAATATGGCCCTAGAACTGTTTATGTGCACACTGCTTTGGGTAGATAGAACAATGACTCTCCATGAAAGAGTGCCAATTTGACAATAGCCAACAGTGAAATTACCACAAAAATTATTTTAGCAACAACGTTTTTTTTCCCTTTTCTTAACTTTATCAATAAAATCTGGAAATAAAAGCCCATGCCCTGAGTTTTAGAGTCAGTACATAGGCCCTTACACCGGGTGCACACATGCACTATTTTCCCAGCTCTTGACAAACCAATATCAAAGCCGGGGAAATCATGCAGCATGTATACACTGCCCGAACCTTGGGCAGATCTTTGGTCCCCACCGGTCCTGAATGCATGCTGAAAGCAAGTAACACATTATAAACAAACATGCACTCTCATCTAGAGGCGGTCATAAGGTCATGATGCATCAACCAATGGAATGGGTGCACCTGTGAGTATGAGCATGGTTAAACACAATTATAAAACTAACAATTATTAAAGCAAGGGGTAACAAACATGAATTTATTTGCTATAACGCATTGTTATACTGCAAAGCAATGTACAGTCAACTGCAATACAATGCAATAGTCCTTTCCATTTTGTTCTTAATCCCAATGCACTAAGCACACATTACTATAACAATGTTATGGTATGTACATTGTAATATAATTTAATGATTTAGGTATTAACTAATTAAATGTAAAAATACAGGGTTATAACTGGATAATTTTGTAGCAAATTCCATGTAATTGTGTTTTGAATATACAGTTGGGCCCATATAAAGCTTTTCCTGCCATGATGCGTCTTTGGTAAATCATTAAACCTTTGTTTGCTTACAATCTAGAAGCAACCTGCTTCCTGCAGAAATTAGACAATGGAGCCGACTTAACCCATTCAACTGACAGGATGAGCCATACACTCTCTATTTGACATTGAATGGTTGACGTCAGCTCCATTGTTTGATCTCTGCAGGAAGCTGGTGGTTGGTAAGTAAACAAAGTTTTAATGATTCCTTTTGCTCCATTCAACTTTCCTTAGCAGGTGGGCCTGCCATGGATGCATATTCGGTCTGTCATGGATGGCAGACTGTTCTGGGGAAAGCTTTAACTGGGAACAACTGTAAATGACGATCCCAGTTGAAGTCAAAATGATGCACTTGTTTTCCAAGGCATAGGAAGGCATTAAGGCATAACAATGACCCCTTGCAAGTGCAAATTTCTCAACATATCCCAATCGATCCACGGAGCACCGAAAGCTCTGTGGTCATAAAAGTAGTAAAAAAAAATAGTCCCACTCTCCTTTCCCTAACTTTAACCCTCCCCTCTCACTACCCTAACTCTCCCTTCCTGGCAGCCTGACCCTAACCCTCCCTTAACTGCAGCCTGACCCTAACCCACCATTTCATGCAGCCTGATTCTAACTCTCCCTCCCCTGCAGCCTGACCCTAACCCTCCCTCCCCTGCAGCCTGACCCTGACCCTTACTCCGCAGAGATAATTTACTTACCTTTCCCAGGGATATCGCACATTGCGAAAGTGAATGGATGAAGTATGCCGAACGGCATACTCACCCATTCTTAAAAAAAAAGTATAAAATGGTAAGTATAGGAAAAAGGGACACCCGAAAAGGAATTTTTTCAAAATTGAGAGTTTCGTTCCGGAGAGTGTAACCGCTAATAAATACATCTAATAATTAATTTATTGCAGTTGCTGTCAACTTCACAGATATTAATGTCCATTGACCATAAATATAATAGTGTGTTTGGTTTTTTGCTTTACAACACATCATGTTTTAGTTACATTCCGCGATTTTAGTTTGGAATATTTTCACCAAATCTGATCCATCCATCCCAGTCACATGCTATTGGATGCATTGTGAATATTCAATTCTGCCACAGACACCTCCACATTGTACAGTATATTCACCTTGCGGTCAGGCTTGCTGGCTTCTTTTTATTGCAACAGCCAATCTGACACTTATTTATATTTAGTAAATTATGATGTATTTATTAAAAGGATTTTGGTCTTATTGCGGAAGGGCTTTTTCCTCTATGATAAATAAGTCCCCAAAAAAGAATCGATACAATAGAGAACTCACAACAGAGTATTTCAAAGCAATACTGACCTGTTGTATGCACATCCTAGTGTGCTTATATAAATAAAGCTCTATGTTGTTATAATTTGTTCATTCATTTATATTAAAAGGCTGTGAAATGGTAAAATACATTAGACAAATAGAGGACATTTCTATGAATTCCTAATTCACATTCTACACCCTTTACTGTGTTCAAGGACTTAAAATGTCACAGCAGCAAATCACCCTTCAGTATCACTGTTTCTTAAGAGAGTTCACTCTGCTGTACTACCTCATTTATAATACTATTCTGTTAAGCATCATAGTGCCCACGACTGAATTAATTGCTAATTAAATAATATGCTAATTTACATGGCAAGTTTACATACTGAAGATTCTGCTCATTTCACTGCACAGTTTCCATGTTGATAACCTGTTTTGGGCTCTTATTGCAATTTAAGAGCAATTTAAAACCAATTAGATTGAGTAGATTTTTCTTTTACACAACTGATAAAAGACACTAATTTACAGTATAAAAGAAATGGCAGGACATGTATTGCAGAGAATGCTTTCTCTCCAGCAAGTAGTCAGCAAATGACAAAGAAAGCAAAACACAAATTAGGTAAAAAATAAAATAACTTAGAACTGCTGTTTAATTAAGTGTGATGAGAAGGTGTAAACATCCGGCAAAATACATTTTCATCACATGTAAGACCTACAATTTAACACTCAGTATCAGTAAAGGTTGGGAAAGGAATAAAATGGTAATTAAAGAAATCTACTGAATGCATGCAAGAACTGAAATTGGTATGCACATTTTCCCACATTAATGAACCCCAGAACGTTTGAAGTACCAGAAGTACAGTCAGCACAGAACAGTCTTTCAGAGCTCAGGTATCAGGAACCTCAAACTGCTCTAATTCCTGCTCCCAGAAAAAAAAATTAAAACGCATTCACATGAATCTTGATTATATAAGTGTGCAAATATAAATATGTGTCCCTTTATTACATGCACAGGTGCATACACTGTCTTTTGCATTATCACTTGTAATGTTTTGTTGTAATGTATATTGCACTATAAAATAGAACTTCTGCTCTGCCTAATATATTTGTTGTGGAAGAAAATAGGATCTTGATGTTATTCTGTATTGAAGAACAATGTGACTGCCACACTTTGGGTATATCATTCTGTTGTGAGACTCACTGTTATGATTTAGACATTTTCAGGACCCGCCTCTGGCCTGGTTACATAGGACTGCCCTGGATGATTAAAGCTACTGTTTATTGTGGACCATATTCACAGCTAAGAGTGAGTTAGGTGAGGAGAGATACGCACCTAACTCACTCTTCCAGCCCCAAACCCGTCCCTCGTTTTTAGGTACTTTATGCCACTTACGAGTGCCATAAGGCTACCTCATCTAACCGTTCAATGTCTGCACAGACATTGCCTCTCCCCGCCCTCCCTGGCTAATCTAAATGCCTCCCCCCTCCCACTTCTACCTATCACTCCCCAAGGCGGCATTACGCCGCCTCTTTCTACTTAAACTACTCCGAAGAACAAGCTTCTTAAGTGTGAATCAGGGCCTGTATGCTGATGTTTCCTGTTGGTTCCCTTACCTGCTTCCTTCATGTCTCTGTTTGTACCAGCTCCTTCGTAACACTTTATGTTGTTTTCCCTCCTAGTCTGCTCCAGTATGCATCTCTGTATTCCAATTTCCCATACATTTGGTTTACCTCAGTTTTGTAATCAGTGTTTGTCATGACTTCTGCCTTTGTATTTTTGCAATTAGTTTATTCAGTTGCCTCTGCATTTGTACTGTGTCATCCTGATTTCTGCTGCTATTTGTATTCTTGGTATTATATATGTAGACCTACCTGCACACTGCAAGTCTCTATGATTGCATCATATTCACAAGAAGGGAGATAGTCAACAGGTGCCATGGGAAGCCAGGAGGACAGAGAAAGTAAGTGAGGGTGAGGGTTTTTTTTTTTAAAAGAAGTCTATAACTTTTTATTTTAGAATAGGCCAGTGGTTCCCAAACTTTCTCAGTTCAAGGCACCCTTAGGTTCTCCATATGTTTTTTCAAGGCACCCCATAGACAAAAATAGAATAGAATACAATAGCAAATAGAAACATTCTGAGGCACCCCGGTGAGAGAGTCGCGGCACCCCGGGGAGCCGCGACACACAGTTTGGGAACCACTGGAATAGGCTATAAAATCTGTCTGTCGGTCTGTCGGTCTGTCTGTCTGTCTGTCTGTCTGTCTGTCTATCTATCTATCTATCTATCTATCTATCTATCTATCTATCTATCTATCTATCTTTTCACTTAAAAAATGATAAACATATACAAGTATAACTTGCTTCTCTTTATAGATAGCTAGACAGATCTTGACAGAAGTTTGGGTAGTTTAATGCACTAATTACATGTACCATGAGTCATGTGCAGAATAGAGTTGACTATACTGTTTGAGCTGCATGTGTTAATAAAATCATCTTTAAAAAAAAAGATATTGCAATTATTTTAGAAGTAATATAGGGAATAATTTAGTAATAGCTTATAATACTCAGGTTCCTTGGTCATACTGACCCAGTGCATTATATGTTAACATACTGTATGGCTATGTTGGGCCAGTCTCAAAGGAAGAGTATACAAGTTATGTGGTCACTGATTTATGCATGTGAAATAGTATTGAATGCCCACACTTAGTTTATAAAAACAAGTTAAAATACTTAAAAATATATTAAGAAAAGAAAAAATAGATATGTCTTTAAAGAAATGCTTTATAGCATAGTAACTCTACTATGAGATACTCTGCAAATCCACACAAGATACTTTTGCAATAACATACAAAGGACCAGGCAATGCTTTATAATGGTTTATACCTAAAAGTGATTGAATAAATAAACAAATAAATAACATTCATAAATTACCTTTAAAAGACAAAAAAGTGAATTTTATACCATATTGTGGGTTGCAAACATAAAACTTTCCAATAAAGAAAAAAAGAGACTCAAATAGTCAAAATCTGTCTGTTATAGGACTATAATAGAAACAAATAACTAAGTCCGTGATACAGTAACTGCATTTTCCCAGAAGAAGAGGAATAGAATAAGGAAAGTGACCCATGCCAGTATGAATGAACTTCAGAAAATTACCACTTGACTTATAGGGCAGAGTGCTAATGCTACCAGCCACAGATGAAATCTAAACAAAGTCCTGGGGATAAAATGGATGTATTAATGCTGTTGTTTTTATTGTTGAAGTGAATAGTGTCAGTCTTCTAAAGTTCTGACACCTAGAAGGGTCATTGCATTTCAAAAATAACCAGTATAAAACCAGTATAAATTGCATTCTTCACAATTTTTGAAAATAATATTTTACAAATATTATATATTAGACAAAATGGGGAATATTAATTTTGGCTTTTGGTTGATTCTAGTCTTATGGCAGCTTATAGGTGTTTTATGTGATGTCTTTAGTTTTATGGTACCTCCACCATGGCGGTATTGCATATCACAAGATAGAAATGAATATGCTGCTGTCTTGTAAACACTGCACACATGCAGATAATTACATATCCCAGAACCCTACCTTTATTACATTAATATACATTATACACACTTATAATGGGAGATTATAGAGGTCAGATCAGAGGGCTGTACCAGTATGCAGAGTGAAAGAAAACCTACTGTACATTATAATAATAAACCAATGCATCCCGCCCCCCCCACGGGAGGTGTCACTTGTCAGAAGTCTGGACTGAGAGGACTACATGCAGACTGGATAGCGTATACAATTGTGACAATAGTATCTTCTTCAGCATTAATGACCAAATGATAGTGAAATGTAAGAAAATGTAGCTAAATGCCTTTAAATGAAGGATTTAATTGCTGAAATGTTGAAAGAGGTTAAGAGAAAGTGAATTAGCTTAGGCTTTAGGATGTAGGGCCGGATCCAGAGCTTGGGGTGCCCGAGGTCATTACGTCCGCCCACGTAGTGTGCAGTGCACGCCCCGTGCACTCCCCGCTTGGTAGTAAATCTGGACACTTACATGTCCAGATTCCTACCTTAACCTTTCCCCCACCCACCCCGTCCCCTCATTACCATGTCTAGCTCCGCCTTCACGGCGGAGATACGACAATCGTAATGGGTGGGACAGCCCCTTTCTTGTAAGAGCCCTACAGCATCGTAGGAAGGTTGTGCGCATGTGCACAACCTTCTAGACGGGAATTACGTACGCACTGTATGTAATTCCCCTGTCGGCCGTAGTGCAGGATCGGGCCCGTTAAGTACAAAGTTGCCAGTTAAGCTACTTTGATAGGTATATTCTGTATAAATGATAATCATTCTACCAAATTCAGCAGCCCTTTTACACACGTGCAAGTTACCACCACGAATGCTGTCTTTTAGAAGCAGAGACAGCCAAAAGCTAATTTTTGTCTGTCTCTATTTCGAAGACAGCTATTTTTAGAAAAAAATATTTAGAATGGAAAAGTATGCCATTCATTTTTCAGAGACCCACCGCATCGACCAGAGAGGTGAGTAACACTCTCTGGGGAGTTATAGGGTTTGGCAGTGGGTAAGGGAGGGTTAAGGTAATGGAAGGGGAGGATTAGTGTCAGGCTACAAGGAGAGGAGTCTTAGGGTTCGGTTGCAGGTAGGGGAGTCTTAGGGTTAGGTTGCGGTTAAAGGATTCTTAAGGTTATGCTGCAGGGAAGGGAGTCTTTGGGTTAGGCTGCAGGAAAGGGAGTGGGTTAGGGTTAGGGTAATGGAAATGGAGGGTTAGGGTAATGGAAGGGGAGAATTAGGATGAGGATTAGAGTAAGGGTTTGGTTAAAGTTATACTTACCATTCGTAGTCTTCTTTCTGGGGAGGATTGATTGCTTTGCCTCTGCGAGGCAAAAGCAATCGATTTCCCAGCCAGTACGGAACTAAAAAGGGTCAATCGTAGCGGTGACCCACACATATTTATTTGCTTATACCTTTTTACCCATGTGATAAATTACCACAATATTTAAAACAACATAAAATATACAAGTTAAATTAAAATGTGTCAATATATTAATAGAAACATGAATGTGTGAATGAAGATGAGTATATACAAAACTACATAATTATTTACATAGTTTTATAAAAAAGTAATTCTTAAAAACTCTGTATTTTTTCTGCAACTATTTTTGAGCAAAGCAGAATGTGCAAGTGTAGTACATCAGATCCAGAGCTGCGTGTTTCTGGATAGGATGTAGGGAATATGTTCAATTCAGTTGTTTTCTTTCTTTTAACTACAGCACAGGCAGTTTACACAGCTAGTGCACCTATTTAAATGAGTTTAAACGTCTCTTTTCTCATTTAAATATCGTGGAACTCACTTAGAAAGGATCACACAGATGCGGACACAGGTGGACAGCCAGCATTGTGCTCGATCCTATTCTTGGCATGCGCAGTGCGAACTCCGACTGTGCTTCCGTCTGATAAACAGACAGAAATGCATCTCAGGACTAGCTCTTGAATCACAATTGATAGTTTACCAAGATTAACACAATTATATAATACACTAAATATTTCTTTATAAAAACACATACAATCTTAATAGTTAGAACAGCAGCTCTGTAGGACTGAGACCTGGGGCCAGATTTACTAAGCTGTGGGTTTGGAAAAGTGGAGATGTTGCCCATAGCAACCAGATTCTAGTTGACATTCTCTAGTTTGTAATAGGAAAGTGTGAGCTAGAATCTGATTGGTTGCTATGGGCAACGTCTCCACTTTTCCAAACCCGCAGCTTAGTAAATCTGGCCCCTAGTGTTGAATTAATTCATTGTGTTTTTAGAAATTTCACAGCTATGTTCTAATGAGCTAATAAAAGTGAGATCTGAAAAGGGTGCTAGAAAACAGTTCAAATTTTAACCTTGAGGAAAGGACACCTGCTTTTTGTTTAGTCTAACAATAAATTATATTTACAACATTGATGATATGTTTCCCTCAAGACAAAAAATAAATGTATTAGCATAATTGCATATTTAATTTGCCTAAAATTTTAACACAAATATAAATTGACAGCACATACATTTTGCTTCCTCAAGCATTTCTTGCTCTGAAATCAATTAACGAAGAAGTTAATTGAAAACAATAAAATTGCTAATTGAGTCAAATTATTTGTGGTAATTTTATAAGATGAATAAAAAGGAGGCTTAAATGAATTTAGAACCTTTGAACTTATAGCCAATTATTTAATTAATGATGTTAGAATAGGTTTAAACTAACACTATCTAGCATACTCGTATTTTTCTTACATAAATTCTTAATTAAACTTTGGCAGCAGTAAAACACATATTTATTTGCTTAATTTTACACTAAAATAAATGAAAACTAAAATTATGTAAATATTTCAAGAAAATATTTTAATGCTAATAATAATAATACATTATCTAATTATCTAATATAATTCAATTATGCAATAAGGAAATCAAATGTCATCAGCTCTTTGACACAGCTGCCCAATTAACCTTCCAGTTCTATTTAATTGCCCATCATGAACAAGAACTACAATGAGTGGTACACCATGGCATGCAGAGGTGTTTACTTATATACTGATCAAAGGTTAATCATTCTAATGCTCCACCTAATGTTTAACTATGAAATACGGTTTATTATAGTGTCAATATTTTCTCATTCTGCACATCCAATCAAAGATGATATACTTTATGGGCCTGATCCAGCATTGCTCATCCACCTGTTTTTTGATGGAAGTGCAGCGTAAATGCACACTGCACATGAACAGAACAGTAACGAAACAGAAAGATAGACGCAAGGCTACCCATGTGCCTGTCTGTGCATCCATATGCTGTGCACTCATGGAACTGGGTGTTCAACTATATTAAAATGTAAAAAGGGGCATTAAACTCATTTAAATAGGTGCATTAGCTGTCTAAGGTACCTACTTACTTAAAAACCTTAAATAAATGCGTAAAAGGTCCTATACCTGTATGTAATAAACATAGTGATCTGCACTTGGTAAAAATATAAAACTGAAAATTTATAATTATTTCAATATTTAAAAGAAATTTCTGTTCATAAAATAAATTTGAAAAAAAAAAAACCTTTTTCAACAATGCTTTTTAATGTTACTTAAACTTTCATAAAAATGTATTAAAAACATAGGAAACTAGCAAATGCTGTGGCAAAACAACTCACCATCTCTGCGCATATGGCTCCATCTGTGTGGATTACATGCTTGCCCTTTTCCCTGCGTGTTTCTGCACAGACATGCAACTCTGGATCTGATGTTCAACACTTGCACATTACACTAGCGCAGAAACCCTAGATCAGGTACTATATATGTATGTACATTGAATTTATTGACAAAATACCGAAGATCTGACAGTAAGATTAAGTAACTACAAATATAGCAGTCTATAGCAAATCTTTTTGATTTGTTGGACACCAGCAAAACAGTGCAAAATTCTCTGGTCAATAACCGAATGGCTCGGACGGCATGAAAAGTTTGACCACCACTGCAACTCTGGATCTGATAGCAGTCTATAGCAAATCTTTTTGATTTGTTGGACACCAGCAAAACAGTGCAAAATTCTCTGGTCAATAACCGAATGGCTCGGACGGCATGAAAAGTTTGACCACCACTGGACCAATCCTATTGTATATCATAGCCCTGATTATAAGTCAGGGCATGGTCACTATGCGATGTCCCAGAAATGTTGGCTGCATAACAGATGACCAGCTTAAGAAAAAGGACAAATGGTGAGACCATATTTACTCATCCACTCATTTCATTATCACAGCACCAGGTTAATTCCCTATGGCTGTTACTAGCTATTGACTATTGAACAGTATTGACTGTTCAACCAATCAGCTCTACAACCATCTCATGATCTGCACATTCATTTTTACTGATGGCTAGTGACAACCCCACAAAGTCACACAGGTCATTACTTTTTGACCCAGGACCAATTTGGGGAAAGAAATTCCCCTTAATATTATACATATTTAACACATTTAAAGCATCACTATGATACAGATATAGGTCCAGATTCACAGTTACGTAATTTTGGTCTTACGTACGTTTTTTTTTTTTAAGAATTGAGCTACTACGCATGTGTGGTAGCTTATTTACGCTATCTACGTACCATTTCTGTATGTAGATTGCGTAAGGGCGGTCTAAAGACTGCGCTTATGCAATTTACGTAGAGAAATGGTACGTAGATAGCGTAAATAAGATTCTACGCATGCGTTTTAGCTCAATTCTTAAAATAACGTACGTAAGACCTAAAGTACTTAACTGTGAATCCAGACCATAATTTGTTATTGTACCATTTCCTTTACTACCAATATATTAGGGAGAATTAGTGTTAATGGATATGCAGAAAAGGTTGTTATAAGTAAATATAGTAAGCAGATGCAGCTTTACCATTTCTTTAATCCCCAAAATATATTATCAGAATACAGTTTTGCTGATTTAAAACAAAAAGGCAATTTAAAACATTAAAAAGATGCACAGTCAAAACGTGGTTTATTATAGTAATTCGGAAACTCCAAGTGTTGGGAGCACTCAGGAATAACTATCTTTCGCTTCATAAACATTTACGACAAAATAGACATTTATTTCTTTTTACATTCACCAGAAGCTGGTTATAACTAAAATAATAATATCATACTGCAGGTGTTATTTTGTTGGCAACTCACACCAAACAAATAAGGAGAAAACCTTGGGTTATTGTGAAAAACTACTTGATCCCAGCATGCTAATATCAGAACAAGCATCAAATAACTAATTATGGATATTTAAATACTTTCAGTTTGCTCTCTCTTTTACCCATACATTTCTGGAAATGTTGTCAAATGTATTTACATTTTGATTGACCTATTACTGCTCCACTAATATATATATATATATTGTGCAACATTTGTGAACACTTAAATAATGTTTAATTTATATATTTCTTTAAATGTCACTCCACACAATATCCAGTGTGGAAGTTGAGGGAAGCTGCAGTTCAGTTTCCTTATGGCCTGGTGACTGTCTGGTATTGTAGATCCCTGACACATGAACTGGTTACAGCAGTCACACTTTCAGAAGTTTAGATCATGTGATGGCACATATAAGTGGTAGGATGCACCTTGTATTGAGTGACTGCCATACTTCTCTTCCTTGTCTAACAATTACATAAGGCAACAGTCATTGCTATGCATTGTCTTCATTTCTGCCATCACGTGGCCAAGAGATTTTTCACAGCAGTTAGAAATGAGGGTAAATATCTATTTACATATGACAAGTCACTAAAACAGCGTTAATGTGTGTCTCATTAACTCTGTGACACCAGTTTGAGTTGGTATAACAGCTACAATTGTTTCCCTTTACAGTTCAAATCACACTTTCTAATCCAAATTATTTTATATTATTGTAAAGTTCCCAAACTATTTATATTGATCCCAATGCAAATACAAATGTAAAGGTTTCCTCCTTAAAATAACATAGGTCCTAACTATGCAAGTAATTTCTTAAAGCTTTTTATGTCTAATTTATTTTGTACATATGTTCAGCTTTTTTATCCTAATTTCAGGGCAAGAGCATAATGGCAGTTTTCTTGTTCTATGTATGAGGTTATTGGTTACAAGACTGTTGTAAGTTTTCAAGTAGTTAATTATAATAACACTGTAACTTACTTTCAAACACTGAGCATTGTTTGGCTTTAGGGGCCGGATCTAGACTTATGGAGATTTAAAATTAAGGGAGGAAAGTTATTCCTGGGCAAAACCATGTTGATTGCAGGGGGATCTATCTCTGAATTGCAGATATATCTCTGAATTGCTTACTGCACACAGATACTGACTGGTTCTATCTCTGAATTGCAGATATATCTCTGAATTGCTTACTGCACACAGATACTGACTGGTTCTATCTCTGAATTGCAGATATATCTCTGAATTGCTTACTGCACACAGATACTGACTGGTTCTATCTCTGAATTGCATCAACATGGTTTTGCCCAGGAGTGACTTTAAGTTCTTATTTTAAGAAGATTCTTAAGTGTGAATCAGGTCCTAATTTTCAAGCTCCTTCTTAAGTCTGGATCCAGCCCTAGATTTGTAACCTTTTTAGGCTTTTACTGTTTATGCAATGCATGCAGTAGGGAGGATGTTTAGGTGGGAAATGTGTGTCTCAAGAATTTACATTGGCAACAATTCAATAACACTACATTTTTAGTGTTATTTCCATACATTTATAGTCAGTGCTTAAAACAACAAAATTATTTTTTATCTGACAGTGTTGTTTTTGTTGACTACACACAGAGTAAAGTTAAGGTGCATCATGCCAGACTCCTATATCGATGCCAGTGCCAAGTGTTGACATGTGAGACACCTATATTGATACAAGTGCCAAGTGTTGACATTATAAGTCTGCCCAAAGAAATAACCTTTAAAAGTGTCCTTAACTATTGTAGTAATTGTAATTTTAGGAGCAAAACAGAACTGTGAGTATTGAAAATGCAGATACTTACATGCAGTGGTCTGTGTTGACAGTTGGATCAGGATGTCACACACTATCATTACTATATTGGGGAGTTGTGGGTATATATACTTCAACCATAACCAAGTGGAACTAACATATACTGGACTCTAACTAGGTCCTGATATATACTCATTGCATTGCATGTGAGCCCTGCTGTCAGATGTTCATTGTCCTCTAAGTTTTGGACTAAAGAATCTTAGAAAGTCACTTAAATGCCCCTTCCCACAGATAAAACAAAAAGGAGCATAATGCACAAGGATAACCCTGATCACTTTGCTTATGAGTTTGTTTTTCTATGCATTTCTATGAATATTACTAGGAGGACAGTTATACTGTGTTGTTTAGCTGTTCATGCAACCTATTACGATAAAATATAGAATACATACAATAATAATCAGGAAATTGTGAAAATTTATATTTTAGGTCTAACCAACAGCACTCACTGGCCCCATGTGATCCAACACTCTAGTTGTGTGGGCCAAACGGAAAAATAAATTAGATAGGTTAAGACGTTAAGGATAAGGATTATTTACAGCCAAAGTAGCTCAAAGTTAATTGATAGTATTAAACATATCACTAAATATCAAATGAACCATGATATACCACCTTCATGTTTCATGTTTCAACACTGATTGCAATACCTCATAGATATAGTATTTCAGAAAAACTTGCACAAACTGGCACACAAGTTCCCACAAATCATCTGTAATCGTAGAACTGGCGGTTTCAAAGAATTTCAGAACTTGTTTATGACTTAAGTATTTTCATTCCATGGATCAGCCATCTCGTCCTCTGATCCTAATTTAAAATAAGGTGACATTTTATGACATTTTTACTGGGTTTGGTAAAAACTGAAAAATGCACAGTTCAAAATCATGAAAACGGCCCTTTATGAACTGCTGGATGCAATGCTATGTTAAAGATTGGAAAAGGAAAAGGGCAAAGGAAGAGATATTGTTGATATCTACCCCTTTACCACTCCACGCCATTTCAGTTGTCCCCAAAAAGCTTTCAGAGTGTCCGTGCATTTTCTAGCACAATATCATGATGGTGTCAGCTTTGATTTCCTGACTGTCTCAGGAATCAGGCTCCTCTCCCAGATGAGCTGCTCTAGTCCCTTGGTGCTCTACAAAGCTGCTTCCCTACCCCTTCCCTTTTTACTCTTTTTACTTCCCCTATTTCTCTTACTTTCTTTCTACCTTCTCCTTTACTTTGTTATATACTGTTCATACGTTAGTTCTACGTTTTATACGACAACTCATTCTCCTGGCGGAGTTGGTTTTTGGCTAATAGATCAATAGCTCAATGGGGAGATTTTCTCCCCATTACATACCCTTCTTTCCGCTTCTTACTCATGTCTATAACTAACCACTAGTAAACTTAAGCAATCTTTAATGGGTACTAATGTGCCTTTTATCATTCTGTTTTTCATGTACACTATGTCTGCCTTATTTGTTGCTATTTTTTATTTTGCAAAACTTAAATAAAGAATTTAAAATGTGTGCTTGACAACAACAGTATTTTAGCAGAATATAGGAAATTGTGGTGGCCCATGTAATAGATACGGGATGAGTAGTCTGCGCTATCAACAATATGTAAAAACAATCCACTGCTGCGTACCCCCTTACAGGAGGATATCCAACAAAATAAATCTGAATGCGGTAGCTCTGTGGCCACATTTGTCTTAATATACCAGTATAGGGCTTAATTTACCGATAATAGCTACTACACATGCTACGTAGATTGCTTATATGCGGTCTTTAACACCGCATATACGCAATTTACGTAATGAAACGATACGTAGTTTATGTAAAATAGTTACTACACACCTGTAGTAGCTATTATCGGTAAATTAAGAACGTATGTGCAATATTTGGTATATTTGGTACAGCCCTTTACATTAGATATAACATCCTGCTCTGAACACGTCTTTATTTTATTTATATTGTGCCAAATTGCAACTTAACGGTTCACAAGTGGAATACTGAACGGCAATTTATTCTTATATGTTATCTTTGTGCTTTTAGATTCACAATTAAGTTTCACAAGAAATGTACAACAAACCTTATATAGAAAATAAAAGTAATTTAAATACTGACAGAATGCTGTTTTAATATTTCAATATATTGTTACAATAAAAATGTGCGTTTTACAGACTCAGCACACTGTTTCCAGTCATAATATTACAAAACTTAGCAAGGGATGCAAAAATAATACAAGCTCAGGGGAATTATTAATATGTGTACTATAAACTGCTGTAAAACTAGTTAACTCGCACATGTTGAGGCAGTAAATATAGAAAACACAAAACAATTCTTTCACCGGCATATTCAATGTGTTTTTATGCGCCATTTCAGAGTATCCAGGAGGAGCTCAACTGGGGTTAGGTCTAATAATGTAATTTATGGTTTATAGTCCAGATGCATCTCATTTTATTTGGAAAAGACAAACCTGTTCTGAGTGTTCGGATCGTATTTTGTTCGTTTTTGTGTTCTGCACAAGTGCTACACCATTATAATGCATTCCAGCCCATCCTGTATTAAGTGTAGTGAAACTTCCAACTTCCTTCCAGCTGAGGGGTTTGCAACTTATTCCGATTTACAATATATAGACACACCTTCTCAATGTGCACCGATCCAGGTGTGAATCCCTATGCATCCATTGCTCGAGTTAGGTGCGGGTCTGTCCGCACCTAACTCACCCGGATCTGTAAATCCAGTCCCTAATCTCATAATAATTAGCTCTGACCTGACATTATTAAGTATGAATATATTTAAGCTTCTATTTGTGTATTTTATAAACAGCTTCCATAAGAGTCTTCACCTTTTTCTTCTTTTTAGATGTAGCAGCTAGATAGCGGTTTGCTTTTTATTTCATCCATTGGCTTTCTGCAATGGACTTTCCTTTCCTAGCAGTAAATAACTCTTTACAATCGGTACACTCTTTTGTGCTGAGCTGTAGCCATGACTGAAGTTTTTTTTTATGTGAACACTTCATGCCTTTCTATCCTGCCTCTGTCTGTGTAAATGTAGGACGTGGTTTTATATCATCAGAAGAGACGGACCTTGCCCCCTTCCCCCAAAATGAAACAGAAAAAGAAAGGGATTGGCAGAGTTCACCGTGACAAACATTAGAGAGTGAGACACTGTGGGGACAGAGAAACCTGGCAGGCAGGAAATAAAGCTGTATAGTACAGACAGAGAATGTGACAGTAGTGACCCTTCTAACCTCAGTGGTTGGAGTCCCTGAGTCACTGAGAAATTAATAGCAGAACATGGACATTTTTATTTTACATTATTAAAGGAAGTAGCTCAGGGTAATATATAGTCATCCAACATTTTAAATGGATATACAATGATTAGAAGTTAAATCTTAACAACAATCTGTATTAACAATGCAAATTGATACAAAAAGGAGGGCTATTTGGGGCATGAAAAATTGTTTGCTTTTGTTTTTTATAGTCTGTTTCCAGGAGAACAACATAAGCCAATAATATAATAAATGAATTAAAGTAATGCTTTATAAAAATGAAAATGAGTCACCAATAGATAATTGATACATTTAAAATACCTAAATAGCTAAGAGGTTAGTTTATTATTATATAAGTAAGTAAACTATGCTTATAAAAGTCCATCAGTGCACCATAGTACACATCAAATCTACACAAACAGGTAATAAAGAACTGTACAGCCACCTCTCCCTGGTCCTTGCAGGCGCAGTAGTCTACAGACCACTATAGTGCCCACTAAACACCGCTGACTGTAATACTTACTTGCCACCAGCCTGCTGCAGCAAACAAAACTCTGTAGGGAATTGCCAGCAAAAGGGAAGAGGGAGAATTCAATTCTGAAACTGTTGGCTCAGAAATCAGACTATAACTTTATCCTTAACCTCTTAACAACTTGGTGAATTTAAGTGCCCTCTGACCCAAGGTACCAAGTTATGCTATGAGATGGCTGCAAATGCCATAACTTAAAGAAAACAAACCCCACAATAACTGAGATTTGATTAAGAGCAATGAAATACCAGTAGGGATGTATGGTAATGATAAATACAAAATGATACATGTAACTGTGTATGTCTTGGTGAGCTGTATGATAAGGCTGAGCAACAAATGACCCAGAACTTTAAAATTGTTTTTTAAATACCTTATTAATCTGTAAAAAGTGATTCAATCTTACATTTTTAAATGACACATGGTGACCTTATAAGTGAATGTATTGGCTACCTAGCAAACTATACCAATGCATTAAATTAGATAAACCGTATAGTCAATTTTTAAGTCTGATAGCTATATAATACAGAAAGGTAACAAAAAAAATGATTCTAATTAACATTCATTAAAAGAACATTAAGACAAGTAAATTTTACACCAGAACAGCTTTGATTGGTTTACTAATCCCCACTTAAATCATTATGACATTATCTCAACAAGGCACATATGGTGATAACTAGCATGAGAAGTGAGGATTAATCAAAGTGCCAATAGTGTTACAAGTACAGTGATATTGGTTTTCAGGCTCATTTTCATTGGAGATAAAAATCTTTTCCAAAGCCTACAAAATGAAAAAAAAAGGATCTCTTGGACAAAATTAGTGGAGTTATTCTCTACAGTAAGTCAAAAAATCATTATTTCCCTAATGAGGTCCTTTCTTATTAGATCAGGGTAATGTGTGTGCGACAATGTGCATGTTTGTGTTATAATGTGCACTTTGCTTTATCAAATACATCAGACACTCTTCTCAGCTGTCAATTTAAAATTAATTTAAAAAAAGTTCTAAATGTTCGTAAAGAGAGATTCAGTACTACATGTGCTATTACATCTATACATCTATGTGTATTATTTCAGTTGTATAACTTTGTAATCTTCCTACACATTATTCTTGCAGTGAGCCTCATGTAAAGATATGAACACAAAGGGGCTGACCCAGGGCTGCACTTACACCTTTTTCAAAGGGCAAAACAAGTGCAAGTGTAGACCTAAACAACTCCATGGTCTGGATTCACAGTTACGTAGTTTTCTTCTTACGTACGTTGTTATAAGAATTACTACGGATATTTACACTATCTACGTACCATTTCTGTACGTAGATTGCGTAAGCGCGGACTTTAGATTGCGCTTACGCAATCTATGTACAGAAATGGTACGTAGATAGTGTAAATAAGCCTCTACGCATGCGTAGTAGTTTAATTCTTAAAACAACTTACGTAAGACGAAAACTAAGTAACTGTGAATCCGGACCCATGTTACAATGTGAGGGGTACACATTAACGAATTATTTTGCAGCTAGGGAAAATTCTTTGCTTTTGCACATTAAGGTTACATACTGTAAAGCTTTATATGTAATCTGTAAATGAGAGTTGTACTAGAATACGTTACCGTTAAACTTTCATTCTGTTTTCACAGTTTAAATTTGCCGTTCTTAGCAGTGCAACATTGTTTTGCTCAGGTCTACCCTTGCACCTAATTTGCCTTTACTCCCAAACTCTGGATCAGCCCCAAGCTTATTAAATAATACGTATGCAAATATGTGCGATGAGGAGCATTTGGACATGTCCCCTGTTATGTGAGGACGGCAGTAGAGGACATCAACATGTGAGTTGAAATTACATACAATGTTGAGTCAAAAAGGAATAAAGACATATCTAAGTATGTCGACTTGCACCTGCTCAGCCTTGGCCATATAATAGGTGCTTGGCTGTCTTGGAAAATATCTTATCATTACAATATATAATATCACAATATTGTGTGCATACTTTTAACAATATATATATACACTAAACTCTTCATGAGGCCCAGAATGAGTAAGTCCCGATTGTCTACAATGTCATTGTAATAGGATATATTTATTAACTGGGTTCTAATATCACAGCATTATTCAAATTGTGTAGCAGTAAATAATTTGTTATCCATTTTCATTAATAACATATAATATATATTAAACCAATATAATGCATGATAACTTAAAGGTAATAGTTTTGGTACAAGTTCTGCTAAAACATTAAACCTGAATGGTCTTTATATATTATTTCCTGCATGTTTTATTTGCCTAAACTGATCTTATCAGACAGCATGTTAAACTGTTTTCTATTTCTCTAAAGAACCTTAACAAATAGAAAGGTTTTTTATTAATAGTGAAATGAAAAATTGACCACAATTTTAACACCATGATCATTAACAGGAAAAGGAATTCCAGAAATCCAGGCACAAATCATACAAGTACTTATAAGATACATACATGTTCAAGTTAAAGTATAAAACTAGGCACACACTTATACGATTACCAAGCTGATCATACCATTTAGAATGAATTGAGCCAATATTGCATGGTGCAATGTCTCACTTAATATGGGTTGTGAGTAAACATGTAGAGCCATCTGTCCAACTTTTCTGGTAGTCTTCTATGCAACATAGGGGCATAGGCAGATATCTGTACAGTGTGTAAGGAGTCACCATATTTTCAGCAGATGGTCAGGTGAGAAAATGATCTCAGGTCTGCTGCATAGGCGTATCTATAATGGGTGCAGGGTGTTCACTGCACATGGGCCCCTCAGGACAGAGTGCCCTGTGGCATTCATCCTGCACCCATCAGGGTTAGCAAGAGAAGGAGGGCCCATTCGGCATCTATTTTTTCCCTCCAAGATCTCCCGGAGTGAAGAAAAATATCCTGACTGAAGGGAAGAAATGAGCCCCCCTTCCCCTGTGGTGGTACTGTCCCTATTTGCGGGCCAGAAAAGGGACAGGGCTAAAAAGCTGTCCCATTAGGCCCCACCCCTTTTGAGGTCCATGAATCGGGACAGTTCTGTCTCAGGGTAAGGTGGGGGGGGCCTGACTTCTTAAAACGCCCCTGGTCTGCTGTTATATTGGTATAGTAAGCACATGTGAATCAGCATGCTTGTTTTTACATCATGTGTGATTGGATAGGTGTGTACTCAGCTTAAGTTAAATGGAAAATTATAATAATCACACAAACAGAAAATAAACTAAGCCTTTGGGGACCCCTAACAGTGTGTGTTTTCTATTCTACCTTCAGAACAAAGGATCTAATGAGTACCACCTGTAGATCTATTGACTGTGGATCTTTAGTTAGTAATAAACACAACTGTGCTCCAGTAATGAGATTTGTAATTTTTACGCTGTTTGTATTTTTACAAAGAGGATCTTCACTACATAGGTTGATGACCTATTTTGGGGTCATAACCACAATACAAATCAAGAATTCTTGTGTATAATTAATGTCCAAATTAAATAACATCTTGAAACGAAGATTAAATTGACTAGGCGACCATGGCATCATTTAATAAGGTTTGGTCTGCTTGACATTCTTAAAGACCTCTGGGCAATACATTGTTAGCATCCACTTTCCAAAGTTTGTGAAATAATTGGAATGATTTTTTTGTGATTGATGGGGAACGTAGCATCTTAAGGGAAATAATCACCTTTCCTTCACAGTTCTTTACCACAAATAACTCAACCTCCTGTTTCTCCTAGCAGGGGCATCTGACATCATTTGACTGGCTTGCATTAAAATCAACTCATTAATTGAAGAGGAGGAATTTAATTTTTTGTTCATTAAAAAAACAAGCCTTGGTTTTATTATATATTATATCTACTGAGAACTTGGATAAAAGTAATTTGAAAGACTGAAGTCATTGCTTTTTTGTACAATGCTTTTTATAAATAGTTCTAGCACAAACTTCAGTTTCAGAATCAAATAAATAAGAAATAGATAGAAAGCAATTCAATGTTTCACGGTGGAAACTTATCTTTATATTTGCATAGTTGGTCACTTACATACACTGGGCTGGATCCAGACTTAAGAAGGAGCTTGAAATTAGGGACCTGATTCACACTTAAGAATCTTCTTAAAATAAGAACTTAAAGTCCCACCTGGGCTAAACCATGTTGATTGCAGGGGAGTCATATTTCATCTGTTGCAAACAGTACTAGTGTTGAGAGGTGATATTTCCCAGCCCAAGTCTAAATAACAGTGTAATAGTAAAGCTGGTCAGTATCTGTGTGCAGTAAGCAATTCAAAGATATATCCCTGCATGCAAAGAATACAATTAAATTAATTCCCCCTGCAATCAACATGGTTTTGCCCAGGAGCGACTTTAAGTTCTTATTTTAAGAAGATTCTTAAGTGTGAATCAGGCCCTAAGGACCTGATTCACACTTAAGAATCTTCTTAAAATGGTTTTGCCCAGGAGTGACTTTAAGTTCTTATTTTAAGAAGATTCTTAAGTGTGAATCAGGTCCTAGGAGAGGAAATTTACACCTGGGCAAAACCATGTTGATTTCAGGGGGAGTCAAGTTAATTGTATTCTTTGCATGCAGGAATATATCTTTGAATTGCTTACTGCAAACAGATACTGATTATTTAGACTTGGGATAGGAAACATCACCTCTCAACTCTAATACTGTTTGCAACAGATGAAATATGACTCCCCTGAAATCAACATTGTTTAGCCCACGACTAACTTTCCTCTCTTAGGGCCGTATTCAGAGATCCGCCTTCGAGGGGACTTGCGTGTGTATTTTAGGATTGGATCAACTGCGCATGCGTAGTAACTTTACGTACTTTACGTAGATTATACACACATAAGTGCCTAACGGACGTACATGTGAATCACACTTGGGGACATATGCACGGAAATCCAACGCACGGGAAAATTTACATAAAAGTGGGTGGGGGGGCATTTAAATGAACGCATGGAGGTGCGGTAATCAAGAATCGCATGAACAGAGCACAAATACGCACGTAAGTACAAACCTAAAGAACAGAGTGGTTTAGGGACTCGCAAGTCCCCGACAGCACGTCCGGGAGAGGGGAGTGTCGGGGTTGTTGGTGGGTGTTTCCTTGCTCCGGCCGTGCGTATAATTGCGTACATTAAAAAAACGGTTCTCTGAATACGGCCCTTAATTTCAAGCTCCTTTTTAAGTCTGGATCCAGCCCACAGAAAGTAAAATTGCCATACACAAAAGTTAATCCCGTCCTCCACCCCCATATAACATTAAATGAAATGTTATCAGTGACTGGAATGTTTGTGGTTGTAAATAGTTAGCTGTATCGGAGTCCTTAGGAGACTGATGACATTGCTTGATTATGTGTTTGATGATTTTCTTAGTACTGCTGTGTTCTCGGTGCACAGCAATTAAATAATTCAGACCTTATAATAATTATGTAGTTCAGCACATGTAATTGAGAATTCTACTAGCAGTTTAGTTCTGACAAATGTCTATTAAAGAAATTCACTTGGAAACAAGATATAATGTAGTGAATTTTAAGGTGTGATACTCTGGGCAATGTTGTGCTGGGAATCCTTAGGTCCTGGCACTTATGTGGATGTTACTTTGACATGTAGACAACATCTAAACACTGTTGCACAACAAGTACACCCCTTCTTGAAAATTGTATTTGCTGATGGCAGTGGCCCCTTTAACAGAACAATGCACCTTTCCACACTGCAAAAATATTAAGGAATGGTTTGGTTGATATGGCCTCCAAAATCCCAAAATCTCAATCCCATCAAGACTCTATGGGATTTGCTGGAAAAAATATGTTTGAGCCATTAAGGCCCCACCTTGCAACTTACAGGACAGAAACGGCTCGTGTCTTAGTGCCTGGTACTACAGGACACATTCAGAGGCCTGGTGTCAGAGGCCTGGTGGATTCCACACCTCACTGGGTCAGAGCTATTTTGGCAGCACGAGTGGGACCAAAACAATATTAATATTATATGTGGTTGTAATGATTTGGCTGATTGGTAAATAATTAAAACAGAGAAATTTTAAAAGAAAAAAGGCAAAAAAAACATAATTAAAATAAATTAAAAGATAAATAATTTTACAAGTTGTTTTTTAGTTGATTAAATTTATCCTATTTGCAAAGCACAATGAACCCATTCACAGAACAATAAACATACATCTCCTATCATTGTGATATGTCAATGGAGTTTAGCCGTCACAATTGTTGTAATTAACTATCAGCTTTAACTTGTTAACTTGTTGATGCTTTGAGTAGATTTGCACCTGAGTAAATTTGGAAGGCGTTTTATATATTTAGCCAGCAGAATGCCAGGCCATGCAATGCAAGCAAAATATATATTTTAAAATATTATATTTTAAATTAACATGCAGTTCAAAACTGGATGGAACGTATTCCTATTAGTCTCGATGCTGGGAAAATGTATTCTCCTGGGAGAATAGGGTTACAAATACATTAGGTAGTGTGTAACATTTATCATCAGTAGGGTTGGCGCAGTTTATTATTATTTGTGACTAATAAAAGCCTGACCTTAAGCAGCCGGAACAATACAGATTGTCTCATAGCAACGTTTGCTCATCTAAATGAAATAGCACTTTAGAGATGAACAATAACTCTTCTTTGAAACGCGCATTTCAGATTTATTTTTCTACTGTGTATATCATCCATGTAAAGTATTTAGTAAAAAATTATTTCTATTTAAATGTTTTAATTAACATGAAAATAATGCTTTACTAGCAATAATTGTCTTCTTCCTAGGGTGAGGCTTGTTATATGGTAGTACCACAGTACACAATCCACTAACGAGGGGTCTGAATGGAACATGAAGATAAAAGCACTGAGCATTTCAAAGCAGCTTTCTTTGATGAACAACAATTTGCAAACATATATTTACATATTTAAACAAAATGTATATTCTGTCAGATAAGAATGAGGAAGGAATATTGATAATCCTGCATTAACCGTGCATATGAAAGTTGAATTGAGTAGGTTTTATAGAGCAAACAAATTTTCAATGTAAGATTGGGCCTGATCCAGAGCTACGACCGCAAGCGAGCGTACGCTCATCGTAAGCGAAAATTCGTGAAAAAATTCGCAACGCGCATGCCCAGTATGACAGCTTCCGGTCGCCTGGACGTCATGAGCGAATAGCGGTCGTATTGTGAGCGAATTTTTCGCTCGATGGGCGTGCGTTCAGTACGACGGTCGCCTGGGCGCTCGTTTTACTACAGGGAGGCGGGGATAGCCATTTAAATTGTACAGTATGGGCGTGCTAAGCCCGTACGCTCAGCGTATTTTGTGCGAAATTTCGTACGGCCGACGGTCGTACCCAGTGTAGGGTATAGGCGTCGTAAGCAGGTACTTTACTATGGGAGTGTTAGGGGCGTGTATGTTTATTCGCACGGTCGAACGTACGCATTCGCCCGCCGTGCAAATTTTCGTAGCGCTGGATCAGGCCCATTGTCTCTGTACATTGGCCCTCTGGTAATATATTATAAATAGATAAATTAATATTATAAACCTTATTACAAGTTGACCAGAAGTAGGGAGTAACAAAAAGGGAGATAATCAGAAAAATCATGTTGAACTGCAAGTGGAGGCTCACTTAACATATGCAAACAGAATTGGAGTTGAGAGGTGTCCAGGGCTGGATCGAGCCCCATAGAGTTCTGTGGGTAGCTCTGTTAGCAAGCATGGTTTCCAAGGGACCACAAGGACAGTGAGGAAGCGAGATCTCTTGGAAAACATAACATGACAGCTACCTGCTCTTTGTAGCTTGTCACAGAAGGGTGGAGCCAGCAGAGGCAAACAGAAAGCCATAGTATCGGTGGAGAAAATACAGGGGGAATTGGTAAGGAGCGTAGTATTTTTATTTTATTAACACGTTTTTATATAGTGCCATCATATTATGTAGTGCTTTACAATTTTAACATTCAGTCCCCTCTCTGCAAATTGCTATAAGTAATACTGATGTATATTCACTTCATGCAAACAATAGACATTTTGCCCCATTACTTCATGGGTTCGGATCCAGACACACACAGATACATAGATACATGCAGATTCCGGATTCACAGTTAAGAGTGAGTTAGGTGCAGACAGATCCACACCTAACTCTTCCAGCCCCTAACACGCCCCGTCCCCTTTTTTAGGTATCAAAGAGCTACCTTATGTTACCGTGCGGATTTTCATTCTTCAGAAGGAAACTACAGACGGACAAGCCTCTCCCAGCCCCCCTCCCACTTCTATCTAAACACTCCCCAAGGTGGTTAAGGCCGCCTCTTTCTACCTAAACTACTCTTGAAAGACCGCATGGAGGCAATCTATGTACCTAACTGATAGGTTGCGTAAATGACCTACTACAAATGTGTAATAGGGCATTTCTGAAATATCCGCACCTAAGAAGCAGAAGCTCCTCCCCTCACCTCCTTCTATTTCCTCCCACTGCATTTAAACATATTAATGTAGCATCTAGGAATGTTAGAACAACCCATTAGTCCCATGGTTATAGTAAAATAAATGGTTCTGTACAGACAAAATAATGATTTACTTTTATTGGGGTAGATCCAGAACTATGTTTTCATTACACTTCCTAGCGTAGCGTATTTACTATGCACTCCGCTCGGCTGTACGTAGTTTAGCCGTGTTCTGCTTTCCAAACCCTACCTTAACTTTTCCAAGCGGAACTCCTGATGGCCGTAATGGCTGCACGTACTTACGCGCCTAAGATTTGAAGGCCTCACCCTGCCTCCGAAGCATAATTACAAGTGTTGTATGGCTGGCATGCCCCTTCGTAGTTGTTGATTGTAGTCTGATACGTACGTTCCACGTTACGCATCGTAACATCTGTCGCGCTCCTGCATAGTACATGCAAAATTGCAGTTTTACGTCTCCGGCTAGCGTAAATACGCTAGCAGACGTTGTTCTGGATCTGGGCCATTATTATTATTATTATTAACAGGTTTTTATACAGCGCCAGCAGATTACGTAGCGCTTTACAATTTTAACAATCAGTATAAACAAGACTGGGTAGTAACAAACAGACTGGGTGGGTAAGAGGGCCCTGCTCACAAGCTTACACTCTATAGGACATTGAGGATTAATACATAAGGGTAGATGCTATATATACTGTATCATAAAAATGAGCCAGCCAGGGAATTTTAGAATAGAAAGAGAGAGTGTGTGGGTTTGTGTTAATAATGTAATAAAAAGGCAAAGTAAAAAGCAAAGTGGTTGTTAATTTGGTAAATAAAGCTTAAGAAGATTGAAGAATAAGCTTGTCTGAAGAGGTGAGTTTTCAAGGAAGTTTGGACAGTAGAGGATAGTGTTTATAGACGAGGAAGGTTATTCCAGAGAGTAGGTGCAGTCGGGGAGAAGTCCTGTAACCGGGAATCAGAACATTTATATCTTGAGACAAGTGAGGATATGTATGCAGGTGCAGTCTTCTTTATGGCTTTATAAGTTAGTAAGAGGATTTTGTATTTGAATCTGTAGTAAACAGGCAACCTATGTCGAGATTGACGGAGTTGACTAGCTCTTTTTGAACGTTTTGCCAGGAAAAAATGCTGCATGCAATATAGACTAAACACAGAATGGAAGTTGCATGCAATTAGACTATAAGGGGGTAACTTTATATTGCAGCAGTCCAATAAGGAAAGCATTGTAGTAATCATTTTGGACTGCCTAGTTTTGTGTTTTCTGTTTGAACTCTGGACCGTGTTTGCACTTAAGTAGCAGGTGCTTCTTAAGTGCGGTCTTTTAAGAAATTACATAATATACCTGCGTAATAGGTCATTTATGTAATCTACGTACATTTAGGTACGTTGATTGACTATGTGCAGTCTTTAAAGACCGTACATAGTTACCAAAGAAGAAAGAGGTGTGCCAGGGCAGCCTCTAGGAGGTTTTAAGAAGAGTGAGAGGGGGGAGGTTTGGAAAGGAGTCGGGGAGAGCAGGGTAGGGGAAACACCGAAAGGGAAAGGTAAGTTAGGGAAGCCATAGACTATTCTCAAGTGCCCTATGTTCTTAAAAAAAAAGTGGGATTGCATGGGAGGGAGCTTTAAATTAGATGCTGATACATTCTTATCCACACCTACCTAAAGAGCTTTCTTAAGTGTGAATATTACCTGTTATAACCTCCCTGGACTATTGTGTTCTCTGCCTGCCTGTCCCATACACGCATTCTTCAGCACTCTGCACCAGGATCACTGCTTATGCTGCAATAACACTTGCATGCTTTTTATAGTGTTAATTGTGTATTTTGCTTTCCCATAAGACCCCTGCCTATGAACCTGCCATTACGTCCATATGTCGATAAACCTGTAACTTTTTCACCATATTTATTGTTCATCTGAATTTTCCAAAACAGCACTCCTTGGTTATGTGACAGCTTTACTCCTTCCTTTTGCTATTGTTATTTATGATTTGGAACACTTGGCTACACCTGAGCAAAAACCTATTGAGATGAAGGAGAGGTAAATTCCATCTTTTGCAGACATCATTAGAGTTGAGAGATGATATTTCCCAGCCGAAGTCTAAAATTAGCTTAAAAGTGAAGCTGGTCAGTATCTGTGTGCAATCAGCAAAAGCAGAGTATTCTCCCTGCATGCATAGATTAACATTAATTTGACTCCCCTTGAAATTCGTAATGTTTTGCCCTGGTGTAAAGTTCCACCTATTTTTAACCGGATCCAGACCTCTGTTAGTTTATTCCACACACGGAGATCTAGCAGTCTGCATGGAATAGGGAAGTAAACTCCGCTGTCACTGTCCCTTCCTGTGCAGACTGTATATGATTCACGTTGCCGTAAGGCAGGCTTAATTCTCTCATGCAGATCAGCGACCTGTATGACCAATGATCCAGATGAACTAAGCCCCGTACGCCTGGATTTCTGTAGTGTAACAGCTGGCGCATTCATGCACACTGCCAGAAACACAGCCAGCCGAATTGCGCAATCTAAGTGCAGAACTCGGCTGTCGTAACTAGAATAGGATCTGATCCTCATGTCTTTGTGCAGCAAAACTCACCCTAAGATGGCCTCCATGCCACTCCACACGACTCCTCTGTGAGGACAGGGTTACCGACGCTATATTTAACATTAGCCACAATAATGTGCACCTCTACTATCCACCTAGCTCTCTGACAGCAGAATCTCATCAAGCAATATTAGTATATACTAAGAAGAGAACAGAAAGAGTTAATGGAATCAGTGATATGAGGTGCTTTGTGTGTATTTTAGAAGTGTATACCATTACACAAAGATGCTTATGTAATGTAACATATGCAAACTGCGTCTTTGTAACTAGTCATCATTTGCAATGTAATCAAACATATGCTCTTTTTAACCAATCATCATTTATACAGTAATGTAATTTTATGGTAACAGGGGAGAGCTCTCTTGCACTCATGTAGCACAAACCTTCTGCTCCTATATTTAAGCCCACAGGAAATTCCTTGTTTAGAGATTCACCTCTGGAAAGTCTTCTGTGCCAGGATATACCCTCACGTGGCTCCTTAGTCAAACAACAGTAGTGCTACCATTAGCTGTTTGGAGCAGTAGAATTGTGAGGCTTTTATAGCTAGATCTCTTTTTCCTCTCTCTATTCTCCAATGCATTTTCACTGTGCACATTTGAAAAGTTAGTCAGTTATTAGCTGACTTCAGTCGTGATACAGGAGGATTACCTCATCACACTGTTACATGGCTCTGTGCGATTAAGATATACACTAAGGCCAGAAACTGCTGCTAGCCCCTGCCTTATTTATAGTTACTTCTAATATCCAGGCACAGAAACAAATGGAAAGAGACATATAAGAGTAAACAACAGGCTGCTGCAGGTTCACCATGATGCATGTCTTATGCCATCTGCTAAATCACAATAAACAATTGTCCCCACACTGGTAACTATCTAGTCCACAAGCTACAGGCTCTAATTGCCATTATTGCCATTACTTGTGCTATATTGTAAATACAGGAGGGGCTTACCAGTAACTTAGTCATAGCCTCTTAATGATTAGAAAATGATTTGTAAATCATTGTTTATTGTTGCTACCTTTAGGATGAAAACTAAGATCATTGGGATTTCTGTATCAATGAAGGATATTGTGTTTCATTGTTTTGCAAGAATGTATCACAATGTAGAGTTCCCTAGGTAAGTAAAAAAGGGGAGGTGGAGTGTGAGGGAGCTTTAGGCTAGGTGCTGATACATTCTTATCTACACCTATTTAAAGCTTTCTTAAGTATGAACATGGTCCAGGATGTGTAATAGCAATTTCAGGGTCTAGATGTATACTATAAATATGAAGGTGGCTGGCTCACACACTACAAGCAGTCTTACTAATTATGGTCTGAATCCAGACTTCCACAAAATATTCCTATAGCAAGGATTGGAAAATGCCCACATTTAGTAACTGCGCATAACGCATGCACCAGATTCCCAGCACGTACCTGTATCTTCTAGATTTAGAGGTACCGGGATGTACTGGGAATGTGTAAAAAGGCAGCGCAAGACAGGGCAGTATGTGGGAAGCGATTCCGCTATGTGGGAGGGGGGAAATTGTAAATGATACGGTAACATTGGACCTGATTCATACTTAAGAATTCGTATATTTAAGACTATAACTTTTAGACGCTATTTACAGTTTACATTTTCTTTTGACCCTGCCAATAGTTGATCCTGTTAATATGTGGCCTCTTGTAGATTTTTTTCCAGGGCCACTTTAGTTTCCAATCTGCCCCTATCTCCAGCCTTGATTTCTTTGCACCAACAGCTTAAGTTCATTTAGTAAAGACATGATTTACTTTTTTGAAACAAACAGGTTGGTTGTCTAAAGTAAACATATACTCTATTAACAATGGGTTTGCAATATGAACACTTATACAACTACATCAGCAAACAGAAACTGTACTTTACTGTCCATACATTGTTCCTTCAGAACGATATAATGTAAACGTAGATTATATTAATGGAAACTACAAGATTGTGTTGACAATATAAATGTTGTTTTTTTGTGTTTTGTAAGATTCTAGATGTTTATGTTGATTACTACTACATGCATGTTACTTGTTACAGTATAAGTTGTTATTACTGTTATAGTGGACTGAAAGAGCCTCAGAAGCGTAGAAACCATTACCTGTCATGATTTATTTATACACTGCTCAAAAAAATAAAGGGAACACTAAAATAACACATTCTAGATCTGAATTAATGAAATATTCCTATTAAATACTTTGTTCTTTACATAGTTGAATGTGCTGACAACAAAATCACACAAAGATTATCAATGGAAATCAAATTTATTAACCCATGGAGGTCTGAATTTGGAGTCACCCTTAAAATTAAAGTGGAAAAACACACTACAGGCTGATCCAACTTTGGTGTAATGTCCTTAAAACAAGTCAAAAAGTAGTGTGTGTGGCCTCCACGTGCCTGTATGACCTCCCTACAACACCTGTGCATGCTCCTGATGAGGTGGTGGATGGTCTCCTGAGGGATCTCCTCCCAAACCTGAACTAAAGCATCCGACAACTCCTGGACAGTCTGTGGTGCAACGTGGCGTTGGTGGATGGAGCGAGACATGATGTTCCAGATGTGCTCAATTGGATTCAGATCTATGGAACGGGTGGGCCAGTCCATAGCATCAATGCCTTCGTCTTGCAGGAACTTCTGACACACTCCAGCCACATGAGGTCTAGCATTGTCTTGCATTAGGAGGAACCCAGGGCCAACCGCACCAAAATATGGTCTCACAAGGGGTCTGAGGATCTCATCTCAGTACCTAATGGCAGTCAGGCTACCTCTGGCAAGCACATGGAGGGCTGTGCGGCCCCTCAAAGAAATGCCACCCCACACCATTACTGACCCACTGCCAAACCGGTCATGCTCGAGGATGTTGCAGGCACGTTCTCCATGGCGTCTCCAGACTTTGTCACGTCTGTCACATGTGCTCAGTGTGAACCTGCTTTCATCTGTGAAGAGCATAGGGCGCCAGTGGCGAATTTGCC
>WWET01000021.1:1311711-1327516 GCA_011038615.1 Limnodynastes dumerilii
AAATGCCAAACGTCCTGCACGGTGTTGGGCTGTAAGCACAACCCCCACCTGTGGATGTCGGGCCCTCATACCACCCTCATGGAGTCTGTTTCTGACCGTTTGAGCAGACACCTGCACATTTGTGGCCTGCTGGAGGTCATTTTGCAGGGGTCTGGCAGTGCTCCTCCTGTTCCTCCTTGCACAAAGGCGGAGGTAGCGGTCCTGCTGCTGGGTTGTTGCCCTCCTACGGCCTCCTCCACGTCTCCTGATGTACTGGCCTGTCTCCTGGTAGCGCCTCCATGCTCTGGACACTACGCTGACAGACACAGCAAACCTTCTTGCCACAGCTCACATTGATGTGCCATCCTGGATGAGCTGCACTACCTGAGCCACTTGTGTGGGTTGTAGACTCCGTCTCATGCTACCACTAGAGTGAAAGCACCGCCAGCATTCAAAAGTGACCAAAACATCGGCCAGAAAGCACAGGAACTGAGAAGTGGTCTGTGCTCACCACCTGCAGAACCACTTTAATTTTGAGGGTGACTCCAAATCCAGACCTCCATGGGTTAATAAATTTGATTTCCATTGATAATTTTTGTGTGATTTTGTTGCACATTCAACTATGTAAAGAACAAAGTATTTAATAGGATGTGTTATTTTAGTGTTCCCTTTATTTTTTGAGCAGTGTATAACATTCCTAAAGAAACTGAGAGATTTTTTACAAATGTGTGAGGACTTCTTCTTCTTTTTAATCTTATCCAATTAATTTCAATTATCCATCAAATAAACATCTTTTCACAAAACAATTCTCCAACACTACAATAAAATAGACAAGGGACAGTTATAGGAAACAGGTTAATTTGTGCAGCAATAACAAGACCATTGGGAGTACCTTTTCCTGAACAGACAGCATTCCGAATGAAACACTGTTAAACATAAGCACACTGTATGCATAATTAAATGCACAATTTTCAAGAAATACACAGAGGTGCAAAAAACAGTGGCACCCGTAAAGTGTTTCAGTAGTTGAGTCTTCAGCTGTGACTTGACCTTTCCTGTGGTAGTAAAAAAAAAAAAGGATTTTGCTTTCCTAGTGTAGTATCAGATGAGGGCAATCAAAATCCATAAAAATGCTTAGCAATGCTTTGTGATGTATTTAGCTGTCCGTTATGGCAATAGGTAGGCCCTTGCCTATACTTTTCAAACTGCAGATTAGAATGAAGCTGTCAATCATATTTCTTGCCCCATTTATAGACTAAATGTTCTGTAAAATAGTGGTTTAAGGAATGGCAAATATGTGATCAGGAAGTGCTACATTTGAAATGTTCAGTGAATACACTGTTCCTTCTCACTTTATTTGGAAATATTTTTTATTATTTTAAAATATACAACTAAAAACACATATTCAAGTAATCTTAGCATATTGGACTGGACCCAGACTTCCATAAAAAGGACATTTTCACATCAGAAAATATTTTTTTCTGACTGTAGGATGAGTTCTGTATGGCTATAGATCCTCAAGATCCAGTGTTTCATATAGAACACATATACAATGGTGGAGAAGGAGTGAGCTCAAAGGGGGTGTATTTAAAATATATAGGTTAATGCAAACAGGTGCATGAAAGGCAGGGGTGATCTGCTAGCAACATACACACAGGAAAGAAAATGCCCCAGCAACACTGCCATTACCCAGTAACAGACTATGGGCCTGATTCAGAGATGCGATTTCCACGGCACTTAGGTGCGTATATTTAAGATCCTAGAAAATTCGCAAAACTGCGCATGCGTAGTAATAGTGCAACGCCGTTTACGTAGCGGTTAGGAGCGTAAATTCGCTAAGAGCGTAAGTATGAATCACACGCAAGCACTTAAGATCTTAAGTGCAGCGAATCTTTAAGATCTTAAGGATTTGCATGGAAATGGGCGGGGGGAGGCAGGGAAATGAGGGAAAGTGGGCGCGGGCTGACACTTAGGATCTTAAATGAACGCTACCACGTCACTTAAGATCCCAAATGACAGCGTAGAGTTAGGGCAAGTCAATGGTGGTCTAAGTTTAAGATCCACCGCTGTTTGCAAGGGGAGTGTCTGTTTTTGCAGTGGGCTGGAACCTGCTAAGATCTTAGCAAAGGTGCGTATATTTGCGATCTTTTCGCAATCGCATCTCTGAATCAGCCCCTATATCATTCTATCTGTAACATATACACAGGTTAGAGAATGCCCCAGCAACACTGCCATTATCCAGTAACAGACTATACTGTTCTATCTGTAAAATAAAAATGTCCATTACACATATTTGCAAACATATGATAAACCCCAGTCACCATCAAGGCCTTTCTGCTATATTTTGTTTGTAATCTACTCCAGACTTACCATGCTGGACCCCCGCTATATCCAGACCCCTACCTTAAGTCTTCCATGGTGTTGTAACATAAACGGGAGAGCTTTGAAGTCTAGATAGAGCAGAGGGTGCTTATCAGTTCCTTACTGTACAATCTAATACTTCCTCCCTCCCATATAGCAGATTTGATCTACACATCCCTCCCGCCTTCCTATATGCTACCAGTACAGGGGTATAGATCTGGTCCATTGCATGACTACTTTGTTTATGCATGGAAACAATACTGTTCTCTCATGCACAGGATAGCCGCATTGGATTAGACTGGGTGGATGCAGAGGGAACGCAGTTGTTTCCCGGGAGAGCCTGCAAATCTCCCACAAGTGACTTAAGGCCCGTGGCTTCATGGAAACCACGGCCTCAAGTCCTACCCCCCTGCCTAGGGACAGGGATGGACTTGATAACGCAATTTGCACCATCAAGCCCTGTCCTGATCCCTATTACAGCTAAAAACAGGTAAGTATTAGTCAGAGGCGGGGCTTAATGAAGCGATTTGCATGAATTGTGTCATTAAGCCCCAACCCCAGCATGCATCTATAGCTTCTCTGCAAGCTGTTAAAAGTCGGCACCTATGTCATAGATGGCTCCCTGAATTGTGTTCGCCAGTGTGACTGCATAACATCAGGGGCAAATACATATCTTTTATATAGCGAGAAGCCATGAGCAGTGTTTATTAAAATTTCTGTATTGCATGAATAAAAATCATGTTTTGTACATCTGCATCACTGATTACATAAACCTAAATCCATAAGATATCTGCTCCAATTCAAGCAATTGCCATGTTATATTATGCTCTGATTAATTCTGACCAAACATTTACAATGAAAGGAACGATAAAATCTTTCCAGCCAATTATCAGTCAATCACTTGCCCAAATTTTTTAAACGGGCAATTGCTGTATTTTTCTAGAATGAATGAATCCATTTACATATTAAAATGACTGTCATTTAACATATTTTTGAAGGTATGTTTATTGTGTTATATTAACATCGGCAGCTAGAAAATAATATATATATATAGCAGAGAAGCGTCTGTTTCCTAGGAAGTTATAGAAGATCTCAGTATGTAGGTCATAAAATTTCAACTTCTTCACATAAATAGAACAAATGTGTGAACGTATTAAAGGGCTGGCTGGTTTCTAAATGGTAAAAGACTCATGAGATTATATGAAAATGGGAAAAGAAAAATGTTTCATTTCATTAACTAGGACAAGAAAAAATTAGAAGTATTTATATTACTTTCCTGACATGTATTTTATTCTGTGCAATAAAAGCTCTTGACAAAATGCAACTCTGCAACAAAGATGTCATTTATTTATAACATAATACACCTCTGACTAGAATAGGGGTATTATTAGCTATGAAAGATAGCTTTGCCTTTCACAATGTCGGTGTGCATTTATAAGAAGAGTGATCCCTCCTTATTGTCTCTCATCTTTCTCTGCTCAGCTCCGATGCCGACTGCATTTGTACAACACAAGGAGAAACACCCTATTCAGATGTGTGACCTTCTACTATATTTACTTCTCATCTCTATGGATTTCATCTATACACAAGATCACCAACACACAGAGATGCAATGTTGGAATGGCATATGTGAATGTCTGTGTCATATCTATAGTATACAATTATTCAGCTGTGTGTGACCCTATAGAGCATAAACAATTCAGCGCATAGATGGGAATTCCTATCTATTATGGTAGCGTCTTATGACAGCCCATTTGTACAGTTTAAATAATATGCAGCACAAATAAAAAGGAAAGGCCTAACCCATGGGTGGCCAAGCTCGGGCCTCATGAGCTACCAACGGTCCATGTCTTCCAGGTCTCCTTGTTGGAGCACAGGTGTGTTCATTACTGACTGATACATTCAAAAAAATCTACAGTTGGTAGTGATTATCTCACCTCTGAGTATCTGAGGAGACCTGGAAAACATGAACCGTTGGTAGCTCACGAGGCCCGAGCTTGGCCACCCCTGGCCTAAGTAATGTATGTATACATTGGCAACTACTAACATATGTAATCAGAGTTGTTAGAACATTTTATGTGTGAGTGGGGGAGGGAGGCTAAGATATCATTTTGTTTAGGCAAATTGTAGCTCTGCATCCATTAAACTATACGGGCGAGGAGAGACCACTCCCCCTCCCTCATAAGGATTTCCGGCCCGTGATCCCTGCCTCAACTTTTCATGTAAAATGGAGGCTGTGGGAAATCTGCATAGTGCATAAGAGCTCATGCCAGCCCTTACTGTACCATTTTCTTGCCTCCCCCCTCAGACAAAGCGTAAGTGCTTGGGCTCAGTGATAAATAATGCCTCACCATTGGCCTTTTAACTAGGACAGAATTCAGGATCCAGACCCATCCTAGAAAAATGTCGACCAAAACCCTAGCGATCGAAAAACGCCCCTTTATAAGAAGTATGGGCCTGATCTGGACTTGAGGTCCTTTTACATACACAAGTGTACCTAAGTTACACACTACTAGGTATAATGCACCACCCCCCCAGAACTCCTCTCACAGTCACGTAAAATAGTTGACTTACGTGTTCATAACCCTACCTTAACTTTTTCTTGTGTATCAATGCATATATTCGGCTTGTGCAGGGATGTCACACCTTATTGTACAGAGTTACGCACACGTTCCATACAATCAGAGTTACGATGTGTAACATCCCACAGCCAGATTTTCGTATGCAGCAACGCACAATACTATCTACGACACTGAAAAACCTACAGTACATGTCACTTCTAAACAGGGCTTGTATAAGCTAGGAGGTAGAGCAGTGGTCTCTTATTGGAATGCTTTGGGCTTCGTTTATATGTTTCTAACAGTCAGCTGGGCCAAGTCCTGAATTTACATTTCAACTTGCCAGTTAATCCCTACTTTTAATATACTTTGTTTGCTACAGTGATATGACGCTGAATGTATGGAAACTATTTGTTTTTCCCCACACAATCCAATAATTGGAAGATAAAGTGGCTTCCAACTTAAATCAAACCCAGTGTACAGATATAATTGGAAGGGATGGATGTGAATTTTTTAATTCATCTATAGTCATTTACCATTGCTGTTATTATAAAAATAAAATGTACATAATTACTGCTGTAAGGAGGTAATTAAAAGATAACATTAATGTAAGTGAGATTTTTTCCCCTTTCTTTAAATAAAGCCATAACTACATATTAACATGACCTTGATTCTCTTAAAAAATACGTTAGCTATCTTTGAGAACTGTCAAGAAGACATATGTGGTATCTATCCCGTCTTAGCTGCTCTTAGACAGGAAAATGTGGGAGGTAGACTATAACATATGACCTTTTGTTATCTATATACAGTATCTGTATCGTTCAATGCTATCTCTTTCTATTTGCATTTTATTACGCACTGCACATCTCTTTATTGTACAATGTAACTTTGAAAACATTCGCCTGGGTGAAGAATTCAAATAGGTTATAATAAGAAGAGTAAGGAAAATATGCTGACCCTGGCGTTGGCACACACAGTAGGTTGCTTTTGAGAAATAAATCTCACACATAGGCAACCTGTGAGATCTTTTCATTGGACCTGATCCAGATTTAAGGTTGTTTTACGTACGCAAGCGCACCTGAGTTATGTACTATTGAGTATAATGCACTTTCCCTGGCACTCTCTTCCCATGCGCGTAACTAAGCTGACTTACAGGTTCAGAACCCTACCTTTACTTTTCCTTGCGTATCTATAGCCATACGTAATGCCTTGTCTCGTACATAAGAGCCTAACCCAGCCCATACTGTACAATTTAAATGTTTTCCTACACAGAAAACAGTAATCCCAGGCTTATTAGAAGTAGAATGTAATAAGCTAATTGTGTAACCAATAGTAATAGTGTACATATAGATCCCGAGTTTGAGAGTAAGGTCAAGTATAGACCTGAGCAAAACCATGATCCAATGTAATGTATAATAAAGAATTTGAATGATCTTGCATGCAGGGACTATAGTGTGTGTGTGTGTGTGTGTGTGTGTGCATGATCTGCTAAGTTGTTCTTCACCTGATTCCCTCTGTATCAGCCTGATAATGTAGATGAGAATCAGTGCAAAGTGTCTTTTACAGTGTACCCCCCATTACAGTTTTTCATGTTGAAATGAATTTTGCCATAATGCAATAATTTCCAGTACTAACACTTTCATATCAAAGCAAGTGAAATAAGATGTCATTTACCAATCACAGTGTAAATGAAATAAAATATGGCTGTGATCACCATCAATACTGTTTTGATCAAAAATGTCAGATACCATTAAAATCAAATATTTGTGAAATAATGATAGTCATTTATATAATAAAATATGACAGTAAAAATGTTCAGTAGATATAGGATAAAATAAGCCAGATAATAAATACACTTAATTATGTTTGCAAAATAATAAAATAAAGCAATAACAATATTAAATCTAGTAATTTCTACCAGTGCTTCTGCCTCCTCTGATGTTCCACCACCATGACTTGTTCTTCCCAGCAATCATGACAGACAAACACAAAGCTGGTGGCAAATACTCTCTGTCACTTGTTTGTGAACAATGGACCTGATTCACACTTAAGAAGCTTCTTAAAATAAGAACTTAAAGTCACTCCTGGGCTAAACCATGTTGATTGCAGGGGAGTCATATTTCATCTGTTGCAAACAGTACTAGTGTTGAGAGGTGATATTTCCCAGCCCAAGTCTAAATAACAGTGTAATAGTAAAGCTGGTCAGTATCTGTGTGCAGTAAGCAATTCAAAGATATATCCCTGCAGCAATTCAAAGATATGTCCCTGCATGCAAAGAATACAATTAACTTGACTCCCCCTGCAATCAACATGGTTTAGCCCAGGAGGGACTTTAAGTTCTTATTTTAAGAAGCTTCTTAAGTCTGAATCAGGCCCGATGACATCTGAAAATTGCTGACACAGCAGCATGGCACCTGGTGTTTCATACACACTGCGACAGTGTTACAGTCACAGCTTTTGCTGTAATATGGCTGTACCCAGATTGCAGCAAGTAGAAACATGAAGAGTGGTAGCACTTACCAATAAGTAAGGAAAATAGGAAAATACAAACCTTTGCCATCCTAACCCACTTATAGAAGTCTTGGCTACATTTACGCAAGATGTAGCACTAATGCATTACAAATATAGTGTAAGCAAGCAAACAAGCAAGCAGACATTTGTTTTCATATATTAATTTGCACTAGATCAATCAAGTATAATTGCTATCTGTCACTAAGCCTAAATATTTAATGAAGGCCCCATAATGATGGGTTTATAGCAGCAAGAGTCCAGACCGTCTTACAAAAGTGTGTTGTTGACTATACATTTTGTTTTCATTTTAAATACATATTGGATGTGGGTCAAGATAACAGCAAAAAAGGATATGTAAATCTGTGGACTTGTTTACAATGAATTACTGTATCTTTGCATATTGGTTTTGCAGTAGCATACATGTAAAGTGAAAATGGCATGTTTTCTATAAGAACATGTACTCATATAACATACCTCCCAACATTTATAATGTCAAAGATGGGACAAAAAAGCCCAGCAGCCATGACCAAACCCTGTCCAGCCCCACCCAAGTCCTGCCCAAAATCCGCCCCTAGTCCACTTATCAGGACAAACCGGAAGGTGGCTGGGACAGCTACTTGAAAGCGGGACAGTTGGGAGGTATACATAGATGCATGTGTTGGCTGTCTTTTTGCAGTTAGAATGAACTGACATTCATACACAGTAATGTTATCTTTGGTGAAAAAAAAGCATTGTATGAGTTCCAACTGTTTTGGGCCTATAAACACACACTGCAAAGCATGGCTCGAAAGAAGGCAAAAGGAACTGATTAGGAGCAACATCAAAAAAGGTGCAAATGTTCCCCTGAATAAATCGTTACAACGAGGGGTGTACGTGTACATTAATAGTATTTTTGCATGCGGGTCAAATACTGGATGTTGGATGGATACTTTTTGTTATAGAACACATGTACAGCTTTAAATTTAATCTGTATCTAAAGTTCAACTTCAAAAAGTCCCATTAAAATCTTGTTTTTGTTTATGTAATTGGTGCAATTACACTTCCAGATGAGCCAATTTCCTGCTTTTTTAGCTATTACAAACGTAACAACTGACTTACATACTGACTCTGAAAATTGTTGTGTTCATAAAAACATATTTTGCAGCCATCAGATGAAGTGACATCTCTAGTGGAGAGCATTGAAGGACCTTTGCCGTCAATCAGGTAAACAACATTGATGCCTAACACAAATTAAGCACCTGATATGTGCTGCTTGACTTCAGCCAAACAAAGGGCTCTATCAATTTCACACGACTCTGGTAAGCATGATTTCAAATGATTTTTCATTTATTTTATACGTGCCACTTGTTGTGAAATGACCTGCCATTTAATTTGTCGCAGTGTCATCTGTGAATCATAGGTGGCAGTGAATTTAATGGAGGAAGTAATATGATGGATATTTTTCGGACTTAAGTTTATTAAATTAATTGCATGGGGTTTACTTTTAAAACATTATTTAATGGCGTTTCGTTAATGCAGAAAGTTTCAAAAACAATAAATAAAAAAGTACATGATTACAGGGTCCCTGTGACTGATGCCAAATGCTGTTTTTCATTACCGCGTTCTCTTCTCATCCCTAGTGTATAAAAATATTGTTTTTAAAAGAATATATAACTGATTGGTTATAGGTACAATTCAGCCAACATCACCACTGCATTAATTGTATCACAACCTTACTCATAGCAGGCCGTATCCAGAGAACCGTTTTTGCGCTGAGTTGCGTGCATGCAGATCAACTGCACATGCGTAGTAAAATCAGGGTTGCAAGTGACTTGAGGCACTGAAACCACGGCCTCAAGTCCTACCCCCCTGCCTAGCAACACTAGTATACTAGTGTTGCTATGCACAGGAAGGGACTTGATGACGCAATTTGTGGGTGGGGGGGAGGCATTTAAATAAACGAATGGAGGTGCAGTTTAAAGAATCGCACATATGGAACACATATATGCCCATAAAGACACACGTAAAGAACAGAGTGGTGTAGGGACTCGTAAGTCACCAACAGCACGTCCGGGAGAGGGGAGTGTCCTGGTGGTTGGTGGGTGTTCCCTTGCTCCGGCCGTGCATATATTTGCATACATAAAACAAACTCTGAATACGGCCCAGCAATAGAAAACGAAAGCATAAACCTGGACTTCTGGTCTATGGTGCATGCTATTAGTAACCTACCATGTGTGGAGCATAACCTGTGATAATGGTTCTGGGAGGAGTAAAACTGTCCTTACCTCTCCAGACCTGTGTCACAGAGGAAGATGCTTATGGGTCACCTGCACAGGACGTTTTATTAAATTATTCTATATTGCTGGGAAACGATAGATGTAAATAATGATAAACATGCACCACATGCGTCTTATTTACAGTGTTTAAAAACATTTGCAACAGGATTAAAATACATGCAGCACATCATTGAGTATTTTAAGATTATTAGTAGCACATATACTCTTAGAGCAATCTAATACAGGAAGAACTCAACATTTTGGTATGAACCTTAGCGGGACATTGATGGATGATTGTGCTACCTGCATGGACATAGTTTGTCTATTGCTCTGGAAGTCCTTCCCTATAGTCATCTTGTTCATCAAGCCTGAATTTAACCCCTAACCATGTATCTGGATTACCGTTGCGAGTCCCCGCTGCGAAGGCTCGCATTGCGAATTAGGGACAGCCGAAAGCTGGTTTTCAGCTGTCCCCATTTCGAATGTGAGCCCTTTGAGAATTTTTTTTTTATGAATGGGTGAGTATGCGATTCACATACTCACCCATTCACTTTCGGAAGCGCCACTGGGGACTTAGGGTTAGGCAGCGGGGGGAGACTTAGAGTTAGGCTGCGGGGCAGACTTAGAGTTAGGCTGCGGGAGGGACTTAGGGTTAGGCTGCATAGGAGGTGCTTAGGGTTAGGCTGCGTGGAGGGGGCTTAGGGTTAGGCTGCGGGGGGAGACTTAGGGTTTGGGTTAGGAGGCGGGTTGGGGGAAACTCACCTTTCGGAGCTCCGGGGATCGATTGCTATGCCTCATCGAGGCATAGCAATCGATATCCCAGCCCGTTCGGAACTGGCTGGGAGTGAACGGCCGTTTTGAAATAGGGCCATTCGCTATGGGGACCCACACTCCTGGATTACGCCTACCGCCTGTTCAGAAAATATGAACTTTATGACTTTGGATCGAACCTGATTGCCTGTGGGACATCTAATTTCCTTGTGCTTCCTTAAAGACTGCTACTTGAATCCTCTCTAAAAGACTTTTAGGCAATTTATTGGTCACCCATGTGACGGTGAATTCTTTTTATAACCTCGTATACACATGGTATCGGATCCAGACTTCTGAATTTCTCCCACCTTCCATACTTTGGAATCGCATTGTGAGCACTTTTCCAACCTGTGTGGTTTCATGCAACTTGATCAGAAGGTTCCATAAGTAAGGAAAAAATACAATTCTAACAACATGGACCAAAATAAACTAACCTACGTCAAGAAAAGTCCATGTACTTGAGTCAGAAAATTTCAGCCTTGGTTAAACCCTTTGCTTAGGGATCCAAAGGCACCACAGTCTACATGTGACCCATGATGCTTTCCACTTTCTTTAAGTGACCTAGTACAGGTCACGCAACCTAACCTGCTAATCTTTAATTTTCCATAAAACATTTCACATAGTCTGGCTGCAGAATGTGATAGTGTGTCACAAACTGATACCTGATATAAAATAGCTTCAACCTGTAGTCTCATGGCATTACTTTAACCCATATTACATTATATTGAAGCATGTTGCAATGAATATTTATGAGCAGACTCTGTATTACTTGTCCAATGAGAAAACTATTCATGGCAAATTGCAGGTTTACTTTTAGTCTATTACTATGATCTTACTCATTTGAGAAAAAAGTGTCAGCTAAAAATAATTGTGTTTCCGCTCACATGCCACACCCACCACAGAGAATTCCCTAGCAAGGTATCTTAATATTAAACCCAAATGACAGTGAAGGGCGTTTATATGATAATGCAAAATATTAATTAAAATAGAACTCTAGGGATAAGCAGCCGTCAGTATCATAGTCCTGCAACTTTCTGTATTCTAAGTTAGTAGCAGACGAGATGTTACTGATACATACATATCCACATTTCAACTCTCTTGTGGGGTGTGGACTCACAAATGATATCATGTCTCTATCCCTATTGCATATGATGATTAATTTGATTAATTAAATTTAATTGAACCGGATCTTGTATTTAGTAAACAGAAGAGAGCTTTAGCGCTCACCTGTCACAATGATTGCCATTTTATAATAGTGATACTTATAGACAGCCCATTATACGTATCTGGTCACTGCAGAAGAGAAAGATTTCAGAGAGAAAATCAGCTGGGACAGAAAAATTCTGATCTTACATAGGTCTGATCAGTTACAATCAGGTTCATTTATTTATTGTTTACTTTTGAATTAAAGAGACCCAGTGGATGCAATCAGTTTGCCAACATTGGGGCAGATCCTGAACTACGCATTTCCGCGAATTTACGTGTGGCGGAGACGTAAATTCGCAGATTTGTACGCACTGCGCATGCGCAACACAGAAAATACGCACAATCACGTAGCGTATTTTAGAACGTATGGGTGATTCACGTATTTCAAACGTAAATACTTACGTGTGGGCGGGCCAAATTTACGTAAGTGAACAATACGTGCGTTTTACGTGAAGTAGGTGGGGGGTGGTATTTAAAGTGTACAGTATGGGCGTGCTAAGCTGCGTACGTTCGCGTAGTCAGTACGCCCGTTAGCGGCCGTATGCTGTTACGTTAGGAAAAGTTAAGGTAGGGTTTGGGTCGCGTAATTTGACAAAATACGTCCGTGCAAGGGGTGTGCCGTGGGGAGTGTAGCGACCTTACGTGTACGAAAATACGCACCGCGAAAATACGTACGCACACACGTAGTTCAGGATCTACCCCATTGTCTCATATTTTTGGTCTATCTTTGTCCTTCTGCCTCCGAAATGGCATCATAACGCAACTATATATCATTATGACACCTGAAAAGGATTATGAGGAATAAAATCCCCCAATATCAATTCAAGTAATAAGGAGGGTTGCAAGTAGACTTAAAACACCAAAAGTAATACATTACATTTAACAACTTAAGGGCAAAACAAAGTTATAAGGACTGAGTCCCATTAAAATAAAATAGAAATGTTATCTTAGGGCTGAACCCAGGCTTATGATGCTATTGCAGTAGTAGAGGGGATAAGATGCTGGATTCACACTGATTTAGACCATTCTTCTCCCTCTTTCAGACCTCATACGGACCATAAACTAAATTCCATTATGTGGATGGTGCAGAAGTCTGGATAGTATAGAGGGTTATTGGCATACCCTCTGTATTATATACATACTAATTTACACATAGTGGAAGCATAAATCTGGATCGGGTTATTGATTATTAAAAGTAATCCTATAGGAAAACATCTTGTAATTATGCATGTTGCATGTTAATGAACAGAGCACTGACAGTTAACCTGCTGGCACTAAAGTTTCTCCCAGAGGAGAAAGTATGGACAAAGCAGAGGAGAGAGCGTGGACAAAGTGGAGGACAGTGTTGACGGGACATTGTGATGTCCATTGTGTCATTGCCATATAAGGTACTGTCGCCATCATGACTGTAAACTGGTATATATGGTGTGTACTACTGACTAGCATACATATAAATATGTGGCTGGAAGAATTATTTATACTATTAAATGTGACGGATGACGCATTCAGCAACATAAAAAACATGTGATCTGAAGTCTGTGAATATAAGACAGGTAGATTAGTGCAGCGCTGATTAACAATGAACTTTAGAAAGGTTTGGGTTGCATGGAATCTATGTTCCAAATTTTTCTAAAGCTAAGGAGTTGGCTGTGTTCTCATTATAGGTGATGTGTATTGAACAAACATATATTCTTCTTTTCTGTGGGCTGCAAAAGTGACAGATATTGGCTTAGCCTCCAAAGAGAAGACTTCTGCGTTCTCAATCCTGATTTCATTACACCTACAGTCTTAAATGCTGAGCTGTTGAACAAGGTTTATGGAGCATAGGACTTAATGACTGACTGTCCATAAAATTATATTGTGTGCATCTAGTTGTTACAGCAATTTTTTTTTACATACTAGCTTTAGTTAATTATTCTGGAATATTGTGTTCCTCATATTATGTTTGTGATTTAACTTTGTGTTATACTTTTATTTAATGTAACATCTATTTATTATATAGTATTTATACTCTACTAAATTAATTTATCTTTACTAAAATGCATTTTGTAATTAACTATTAAGTTTATAGAGAGTATATTAGGGGTATGCATCTCATGTAGATCTATTGAGAGAGTATCAAGTGACTCTCCTACTGAGTGTTTCCCACTACTTTATTCTTTATCCAGTCACTGTGATGTTGCAATGTGAGGGTAATGAATTCCTGTTGCAGTCTCCGGTCCGATGACCCGCTTTGCAAAATAGAGACGGCCAAAAGTTACTTTTCAGCCGTCTCTATTTTGAATCGGGGGCCATTTTAGAAATTTTTTTTAATGAATGGGTGATTGTGCTGTCGACATACTTGCCTATTCTTTTTCGCAGACCTGCCGGATGACAGCTACGGAGAGGTTAGTAACCCTTATCATTTTCATTTTAGGAGAATTGTTGGGGATTGGTAGATCCCTTGAAGGGGATGATTTGCTGCTTGTTTTAGCGCTTACTTTTCCACTTTTTTAATCATTTAGGTGAGTAACCCTCTCTGGGGCATTTTAGTATTATGGGGGCTTAGGGTTAGACACTTAGGAAGGGAGGGTTAAGGTTAGGACTATAGAAGGGGAGGGTTAGGGTCAGGCTGCGGGAAGGGGGATCTTAGGGTCAGGCTAGGGAGAAGGGAGTATTAGGGTCAGGCTGCGGGGAAGGGAGTGTTAGGGTAATGGAAGGGGAGTATTAGGGATAGAATTAGGGGCAGGGTTGGGATTAGTTTAGCCACTCACATTTTGGAGCACCGTGTTCAGTGCTCCAGGGATCATTTTTTATGCCTCTTCGAAACATAAGCAATCGATATCCCAGCCAGTTAGAAACTATCGAAATAGGGCCGCTCTTTACGGGCACCCACACCCATGAATTCATAGGGCCAGATTTACTAAGCTGCGGGTTTGGAAAAGTGGAGATGTTGACTATAGCAACCGCGATTTGTCCTTGAAAAAAATCGCAGTAACTCGCGTGAGTTTAAAAAAAAATGTGCAGCATGGTTGAAAGCCTTAGCCATGCTGTGCTGATAGAACTACAAGGCTCAGCATTGCTTAGCCTTGTAGTTCTATAAGCGTCAGCATGGTAAGGCTTCTAACCATGCTGCACTGTGTGCTCCGTGTGTGAAAAAAAATAGTGTGTGCAAAAAACATACTGATAGAAAATACAATGTGTTCATGTGTAAACCTTTTCCCTAACTAATATTAACCCCTAATGTGTCCATTTACCTCCGGTGGTCCGTGTCCTATATTGAATAGTGGAACTGCAGGTGGACCAGAAAGGAGACATACAAGTACTTCTAAAACACCGTATTCTCCTTTTCCTTCGCCAGGCTCCCGGCTAAGAGATTTGTTTACTATTACCATAGCAATAGTAAACATATCTCTCCAATAACCGTGTGAGACACGTGAAAAGCCTTCTTTTTTCCCAGCTCTGACTGGCCGGGTCTACAAAAATGGGACCTTTCACATCAACACCAAATTCCAGGGTTTTTGACAAGACCTGGATTTTTGCCCAAAAGCCCTGGTATTTGGTGAGGAGGCAAAGGGGTTTTAGTAAAACTATGAATAGAAGCATTGATGGACAGCGAGTGGGGCTTAAGGACATAAACTGTCCCGTTATTGGCATCTCCTTCTTCCATCCAGGATCTTCCTACTTTAACTTTTACACACTGTATGCATGACAGGTCGTTACGACCCCACCTTCGGAATACGTAATGTGTTCCAATGTGTAAGTACCATACCCGTGTAATATGATCAGAATGGGTACTTACACATTAGGAATGTTTAAGTGCCCTGTCGTACAGAACTGGATCCGGTCCATGGCGAGGATATGGCTGCTAAGCATTGAAATGACGTGTTAACTATAACATTTGTCTCTGGAAACCCTGCACCTGCCAAGTATTGTATACTATATACTCTGCGTATTCTGTTTGCTTATTAAGAAAACTTATTACAATGAAGTTTGTAAATCTGAGCCTGATCCAGACTGAAATGTAGGGCTGCAGGGGAGGGAGGGTTAGGGTCAGGCTGCAGGGGAGGGGGGGGGAGGGTCAGGCTTTCAGGAAAGGAGGATTAGGGTTAGGGTAGTGAGAGGGGAGGGGTAGGGTTAGAATTA
>WWET01000021.1:1340142-1358687 GCA_011038615.1 Limnodynastes dumerilii
TTTTTATTTTTTTGTTTCTCTTTTTTTTTTCTTTTTTACAAATAACCACACGATGATATTGACTGGAACTCATTATAGCCACCCTCACCTGCACTATGGTCAGGCACTGTCTATGGTTGTAATGATGCATGCATGTTGCTTAGTTTCCCTCCTACACAAGTGGAGTCATGGTGTGGGCAGCAGGAAATGCTTCTGTGTAAGTTTTATCCATCAGCTAAGGGGTACAAACATTCATTACCGCTGGTTATTAGATAAAATCTTCTATGCTATGTGTATAACCAACGCTTTGTGACTCAGCTCTTTAAAATAAAACAGATTGCTTTGCAGTGTGTTTGTTGAGAAATTAAGTATTTAGAGACCCCGTCTACCTTTATTACATGACAAAAACTTACAGTGACCCAATTGCCACAAATTTGATTGTAGAGGTTACTAGCCATTTTTATTTTATTTTCCATAATGAATAATAGTCTGTTTTAATTTGTAGAATGCATAAGGACATGAAACATTGATCTGTCAGGTTGGGCAACCCAGGAAATCTGACCTACTGGCTTTACCAACAGACTGACCGGGCTGCAGCACTTTGGGTGGTGGCTGGAGCTGGCTAAAGCGGCCATAATGGGGTGTCTGTTGTCGAGCACTGAAGCTAATGGCTTAGATGGACTGTAATTTGGCCATCGAGGATAATGTGCTTCCTCTGTGTCAAAGAAGGCTAGGAAGTACAGCCATTTTAAATCATTTTGTAATGGACTATGCAGTCTCCATGTTCGGCTCACATGGAAGGCTTGGACATATTTTAAGAGCTTTATTCTAGGGTAGCAATCTAAAATGAAGGATTTTGTTTCACATGCCATTACAACATCTGGGGCTAGATATACTAAACTGCTGAAAAGGAAAAGTAGAGATGCTGGCCATAGCAACCAATGAGATTCTAGCTCTCATTTTCCTATTACATACCAGAGAATGTCAGATACAATCTGATTGGTTGTTATGGGCAACATCTCCACTTTTCCACTGTTTAGTAAATCTAGCCTTTAGTCCTTGGTGTGACATTCAATTGTATTTGTAGGAAATGATAATGATATTCCAATTTAGAGATGTATCTTTATAATTACAAATCTATCCGTTTATGGCAATATTAATATTATTCATTCTTTTACTGTACTTGTTATCTCTTATTATATACTGTTTAATACATATATTATTTTGCCATTACCATTGATGGTAAAAGAGTGTAAGCAATATTAAAAAATAAACTAACAAAATAATAAAATAGTGAAATGAATAAATTAAATACTGCTGCTAACTTTAACAACGTATTGACTTTTTTCAAGGTCCCTGACATTACTATAGTTATACATCAATCAAATCATTGTGTTGTAGTTGAAGCATTATTTATATTGATTTATTTTTTATAAAGAATGGTAAACCAGACTGTTTTCTCTATAGTTCTGGAAACGGGAGATGGTGACGTCACTGAAGAAAGAGCTCACCAGGGCAGGGAATTGCATTTCTTTACAACAGAACAGCCAAAATGAAATAACAATCATATAAACGATCAACAATTGATGACCCCACATCACAGCACCCAACATTCACACAAATAAAGGTCCGGATTCAAAGTTACGTGCGTTGTTTTAAGAATTGAGCTACTACGCACGGTCTAAAGACCACGCTTACACAATCTACGTACAGAAATGGTACGTAGATAGCGTAAATAAGTGTAGTAGCTCAATTCTTAAAACAACGTACGTAAGACAAAAACTACTTAGCTGTGAATCCAGACCAAAAACTTTATTGGATATAAAAAAGGGGACATAGGTTTATTATTAATTTTTTTAATTTTTGGGATTAGACTATAAAATTTAGGTATGAGACAGGTGGCAAATAGCAGGTGGGTGTCACCTCAGGACACAACAACAATGATTCGTTCGATCAGATGCCCCTACAACCCAAACCTCCCCTACCCAAATCCCCTGGCTCCACCTCTTCACTTGTACACCTCATCATGTGGAGGACGCAGACCAGGACCCCGTACAGGTCAGGGGAACCTGGTGTTCACTAGAAGAATGCACCTCTGATGGACAGATATTTCTCCCACATATTTTTTCTGTGCCAAATTTAATGGTGACACGCCACCTCCATCGCCACCCTACGCCCCATCTGAAAAGGAATTTGCATGAGTTATAAAATGCATCCTATAATTTTGGGAGGGAGGAAAACGATTTTTCAATTTATAACCTAGGTCACCTGGCCAAATACCACTCACTATGTCTTACCAATCAAAACCCACCCTATATTTACATATTTCTAGAAGCATCTCCACTGTATGATGGATACTGTGCTGTGGGGCCCAATTGGTTGTTTATATTTGCTTGCACCTATATGGTGCTCGTTCTCCTTGGAGTAAAAGCTAAACTCTTCCCTACTTGTTGAATCTCTCTATCCCATACGCCCCATGCAGAAAGTTTGTCTTTGTATTTCTGCTCTATCTTCTTTGTATGTAGAGACCCCCTTAGACTCTTCATAGCAATAACAATAACTGACACAGCAACAAGGGAAATGTTTCATTCTGGCTCACATGCCTGTAGGTAACGCAGAGCTAGTATTCTCAAATACCTCCCTGCATGTCATTAGAATACCTACAGAGAAAATGATTTTTTCCTATTTTTGCCCAAGCAAGTGTTTACTTTGAATAATGATATCACCCCATAAGAAAAGAAATTCTCTTACAATACATCTAAGGAACTCTTACCCATCTATTGAAAAGCACCATTACTGCTCCTGCTAAAGCAACTTACTGTATATTTGTTGTGAACGCAAGAAAAACCCCGGTGTTTATATCCAGAGTGCTGCCTTACATTATTCAAAGGTATCCATGGAAATTTATATTTAAAGAAGATATATTCTTATATCAAACTTTACGAGGATCAATAAAGACTTAATGACTGTCTCATAATTTTAAACTTTATATTGTAAATTTAAAATAGAAAGCATAAAATATGTCCGGCTGAGTCACACTTAATCAGTAGCAAACAAGGACACTACTTTATTATACCACATCTCAAAACTCAAGGGGGAGAAACATATGCCGGGTGTCAGGTGTTCCAATGTCCTAAAAGCCTCCAAGCATTCTGGCCCTAAGACTCCTCTCTCCACAGCCTAAACCTTAGACTTCCCTCCCCGCAGCTTAAACCTAAGACTCCCCTCCCCTCAGCCTTGCCCTAAAACTCCCTCCTAAACAACAGCCTGACCATAAAAATAAGACTGAGCGTCATACAGACGTGAGGCACCATAAAAGACTGATTGAGACCTCACTTACAATAAACAACCTATCTTGATTCAAGCTTCTAGAAAAGTCTACAGTGTTTTTATTATGATTGGTTAAGGTTAGTTGGAGGGGGATGGTTAGGTGATGTGACAAAGTTTATATAATGTCTGTGAAGGGGTGGGGCTTTACCTCTTTGAAGTGTAATTTTGCCTCCCTCCTTCATTGGTTATGATGCATTATAACATGTTTTCTTCCTTTACAGATGGGGTATAGGTGGGCAGTGTGTGTCACCATTATAAGTATGGCACATAAAAAACATGGGGGAGAAATATCTGCAAGCAGAGGCGCACCCTTCTAATAATCACCAGGTTGCCTGCCCCTCCTCCAATATGATGAGGTGTGCACATTGAAGTGGTGGGGCTGGGGGAACGGGTTTGGGTGGTGGGGGCGCCTGTATTGAAAACTTGTTTTGTCCTTTTAAAAATTCTGCAGTGACACACACCTGCTATTGCCACCTAGTCTCAACCCTAAATTTTATAGTCAATAATTCGATCATTAAACACCATACATTAATTCATTTCTATAAACCTATACCCCCTATTATAAATCCAATAAAGTTGTCTGAGTCTTTATTTGTGGGGGGTTTTATGAGTGGGGTCATCAATCATGGTTTGTTTACTTCCTTCCCTGCAGCCTGACCCTAAGACTCCCCATAGATAACTACTCTCCTGTCCGTTCAGTGCAGAGGGCCTGTGGTGGTGTGACGGGTCTGCTTTCTGAATGAATGAAGGGTAAGTATACTGATCGACATAATTACCCATTCATTAAAAACATTTCACAATAGCGCTATTATTTTCCAAATAAACAAAGACGAAAATGAGCTTTCGGCTGTCTCTATTTCTAAAACAGACTCCCACCACGTTTTACACCTTATCATATGTGCAGATAACTTCCTGTCACTATAGTAGCACTGTGGAAAACTGTTCCCAAAGCACTGCCATAGTGATCAGATGCTGCAGGACTGGAAGGTATAGGGAGGAGGGCATTGCCAGCCAGCACCAATTGTGCCATTTCTAGGTAAAAAAAAACCCAGCCAAATAGGTACAGTTACGGGTATGGATATATTCCACTACTGACAACAGTTACAATTTTGACTCCCCACTTTAAACACAATAAATGATATGACCGTTATCTATTCCTATCCCTGCCTCCCACCTCTCCTCCAAACCCTCCTCCAATTATCCTTTATAAGGAGACTAGGACCATATCATTTAAGTTAGTATGTAGTAGTTTTATTTGCTTAATTTTATGGGGCATTAAACTGTATCCTTACATGCAAACAGAATGCATTTGATTTATTTTTATTTTAAAAGATGTTTTACAGGTATTTTGTTATTTTTATTAGTTTGTATTAATGCTTAAGCAGTTTAAGTGTAAATAATTTAAACAAGCAAACAATTATTTATTCTTGAGAAAGATGGGAGCATAGCAAAATAAAAACTGAAATAGTAACGTTAGGAATAATAAATACCTATGATTTAATAAAGTGGTTTTATGAACACTGGTCTCTCTGGCTAATCCAGACCTTACTTGTCCTCTTGTAGGACAAAACATGGTTTACCTGTGATCTTGGCTACTGGGAATGCTATGTTAGGCAGTTAGATTTACTAAGCTGCAGGTTTGGAAAAGTGGAGATGTTGCCCATAGCAACCAATCAGATTCTAGCTCTCACTTTCCTATTACATACTAGAGGATGTCAGCTAGAATATGACTGGTTGCTACGGGCAGCATCTCCACTTTTCCAAACCCGCAGATTATCAAATCTGGCCCTTGGACTAAGTGCACCCAATTGAAATATCCCTCAGAGGGACAGGTAATACAGTGGACATTTCTATGCAAGTAGCAACAATTCAATTTTACATGCTACTAAACAGCTGAATCAGCTCCAAAATCCTTAGTAAATCTATCCTTCCAAATGCTGAAAAGCCTTTCCTGTGAAGATGCTGACTAATGCATGAAAACAGTCTCTTTAGTGATTAGACCTTATGGGAAAAAATAGCAGATAAAGACCATCATATTCTATCTTTTAAGCAGGACAATCATTCTTGCTTTACTGTTATTCAACTTAATACTATCATCCTCCTTAAGTTTAAGTGAGTTCCATATACAAAGTCTCAAGCAGTATTTGACAGTGTTTCTTTCTGTTTTAATTTTTTAACACACTGTCCAAATCTGAGATAGTGAATAATGTTATTGCAATAGATATATTTGGACTAAATAAAAACCAGAATATATTAGCCCTAGACAGGAACTGATAAGTTAAAGCTCCACTGACTCCTTCAATTTTATAAAAATGCTAAAGTTAGGTGACAATGTGCAAATTTGTTTGTGTTTTTTGGCTGACCCTGAACCAAATCAGTTACGTCATTCACACCTGTTTTATCCTAATTCTCCCAAAAGAAAAGTCAAGTTAGATAAATTAAAAAGAATATAGTGAGAGGAAGCAACAAGCAAACAGGAAAATTATACATTAAAAGTATGCAAAACGCATCCATATTATCGACAATTCAAACTACAAATAAATTAGGAGTGCATAGTCCTAAGACGCCACACATTTCTTATGCAAACAATGGGCTAAACATTGATCCTGTATGCAGGGTTGCCGACTTACAGAGGGAAGCTATAGATGCCAGCAAGGGGCGGAGCTTAAATTCATGATTTATGCAAATCCAGTCCAAGGTCCCACCCCCAGACCATCAAAGTAATTTTTCTTAGTAATACTAAAAGTGGCGGGTGGAGATTGATGTCAAAAATTTGCATCAAAACCAAGACCTCAAGCCCACTGTGAGAGATTTGCAGGTTCTCCTGGGATAGCGGGAGAACTGCCAAATTTCGGGAGTCTCCTGCATATTCCGGAAGAGTCGGGAACCCTGATATTTTGTTAAATTTTTATGTAATTCTAACTTTTAGCAAACCTCTTTGGTGCACATTTCTAATATTGAAAAAAAAATAAAAATATGTTAGCTATCAATGCCTATACATTCTCCAGAGAAGAAGAAAACCTTTTGTTTCTTTATGGAAGAAAAATCTTATTATCGAAACATAAAAGATCAATTAGAAACATAAGAAGAAAGGTGAAATAATTCATAACAATGTAATGGTACAGGAGGTAGACAAATGGAATTTATTATATGAAATGGGAAATTATACGGAATTGGTAGCAGTATTTAGTAATAATAAAAGTCAATTAGAAGAATCAAGAATAAAATGAAATGAGAGCACGTGCAACAAAAATTTAATTAAAACATTAAATCGTTGTACGTTTTTCAGAAGTATAAAAGGAATGTAGCTCTTTACAATTTATGAAGCAGTTTCCATGTGTTTCTCAGAAAACTGCCTTGATAAGAAAAGGCAAACTTAAGGAAATATTGTAACAGGCTAACAGATAATAGAATATATAGCGACATGCCATGCCAAAGGAAAAGAAAAAACTTTTTCCGGGCTCTACGGGGGTGGGGTGGAAAAATTGTGATGGAATCATTTGTGCACTTAAACATTCTAGCTTCCAACTACACCAATGGACCGTATTCAGAGAGACGTTCCGTGCGTATTTTTACGATAAGATGAACTGCACATGCGTAGTAACTAAATGTACGCAATCTACATTGATTTTACGCACCAAAGTCCAGTAGGCAAGGACTTGTGAATCGCACATGGGAAGTTCCGTACATAGGGGCGTGTTTATAATCCGTCCGAAGAAAGATCCGCGTAAGTGGGTGGGGGGGCATTTAAATTACCATTTGAGGGCGCGGTTAGGTATATACGCACGTACAGATCTATTATACGCATGGAAATGGCCTCTTAAATATACGGGTGCTCGAAACACTCGTAAGTCACGGTCAGCCCGTCCATGTGAGGGGAGTGTCATGGGTGTTACCTTGCTACGTCCGTGCGTATATTTGCGAACCTTTACCTGACGGAACTCTGAATACGGTCCAATATGTAGCTCAACATTGTAAGCAAAACACTCAAATCTGGGCAATGTCTAAAGCTGGACACACATTATACAATGATTGGGACGTTGAGAACCTGGCCCAAACCTGACAGGCAATACATTGGCACCCAGTAAAGACAACAGAGACTTATATTGTGGTTAAAAAGGGAACACAGTTTATTGTATAATTGGGCATAAAGGTGGCTGCAGAAGCAAGTGTGATCAGGATCCTTGCCCTTACAATCCAGGATGTTACATGGCAACTAAGGCCCCAGACATCAGTCACTCTCCTGTTACTGCACAATACCAAAACCCTATTCCAATTTGAGAGATTATAAAGTAGTGTGTGCCCTGTGACTGAGTCATGCTCCAAAACTCCTCCCATATTTTTACCCTCCGACCTCCAGTACTTAGGTGTTACGTGATAAGAAGATTAAACATTAACATTTTCATCAGTTCCAATCAAATGCTGCACAATATGAATATGAAAATAGAAAAATAGATAGGGTAAGAGGGAAACAATGTGTATTAAAATTGTTTAATAACTATGGACCGGATCCAGATTTAATACAGTCAGGTGATTTACGCACGCAAGGCATGCGCCCTCCAGTTGTTACGTCCGAGACCATTTCCGAGGGGGGGAAGCATGTAAAGTGTATTGTGTGGGAGAGGGCTCCCACACTGTAGCAGATCAGCAGTCGTACGGACCGCTGATCTGCACGCCGCATTTAAGGCAGGCTTATGGCAGCGTAAGAGGGGACAGAGGGGAGTGACAGGGGGTGTGCACTCCCCTCTGTTTCCCGTAATTTCAGACCCCTGCGCACACGGAAAGCACGCGGAGGTCTGAATCCGGTCCTATACTTACACAATATATCCTAAAATCTTATTTAGCTCTCAATCTCAAATTGTGCATTTCATCATTCCATTAAAAAACATAGGAGTGCATCCATACTTCAGAACGTAACCCCCTTACACATGCAAAGTGCATAAGTGAGGTGTCTGGAGGGGAGGGCGCATGTGTTTTCCGCATGTAACACCTATTGTACGCAACTTAGTTACATACTATGGGAATTAAGAAGAAAGGTGGCTGGTCTTCCCCTACACACACACACTAAGGTGAGCCGGAGGAAGCATTTCCATTTTACAGTAACTTAAGGCTGCCCGATGGCAGTGTCAGTCACAAAACGAGAGACCCCACAAGTACGGAAAACAGTGCATTATCATTTCACATGATTATCAAGCCACAACCCTTAAATAAATATGCATTGTGTTACTGCTTTATTGCCACTAATATCCATTTACACAAATTTTCATATTTCTTAGTATTGATATGTATGCCATAGACATGCCATCCTATTGTCTAAAAGAATGCTTACAACCAAAAAAAAAAACATGCTCCACGATAAGATGATTGAGCTATGGGAGATTTAATCATTAAATTCCATCTTAGACATGGAAACTTCTTTTTCTTCCATAAAGCACCACATTAAGCAGTAGGGAGAATATGGTCACCATCTATTGAATATTTATTCATCAAGAATTTAGCCAGTGATGATACAATTGACATTGAATTGCATCAAGACAACACCATGTCCACTTCACAACGGAGTTTGTTGAAAAACAGAAGGCTGACCCTTTCTACCAAAGTTTACTGATGATATATCCCCTAATCTCTTGTACTTTCTGGGAAAATGCCAAGTATGATTCAGACATAATAATAGGCTTGCTATGTGGAGTAGAACTAACAAGCAGTGTGACTTGTTACCGGAACATACCCCGACTTAGCTGTTAGTACTTGCCAACTGTGTATTCCTTTTATTTAAGCTGCTATTATATGCTTGGACTATTTGCACAGCTTTGGAAAAATACAGTCTTTATACTGCCTTTACATTGTCGGTTCCTACTTTCAGTATTTTACTGCATATTTTAGAATTATTATTTTATTCATTTTATTATTATTAAAATAGCTCTTATTATTCAGAATACCCTGTTAAGCGCTTATCACTTTTGCTATTTTTGACTTCATAGCAAAGTGGGCATGGATGGATGTCTGTGTCCTGTAAAATGACGGAAGGTATGTTACAGTGTTGCTATAAAAGATTTATCTAATTACACTGGAATAAAGCGATGGTCTGCTGTGATCCATAATGCACATGGCCTCTTTTTAATTGTTCCCCTAAAATGGGATGTGATATTAGACAAAAATAATAAATGATACAGCAGGAAAACAAAAAGAATGGATACATAAATACACACCGTATAGGGATACATTGAATATGTCATGTTCTTGAAAAAATGGGCACAATAATGGGCACAATAATTTGCTAGGGAAGGGAAATCTAGAAGCAAAAAGACTTCTACAGTTTCTAGGTCTGTAGGAAAAGAGTTGTAATTGTAATGACATAAAGTCCTGAGAATAGAGAAATCTTGAAATGACAAGTAGGCTTTGTGTATTAATTTGTGAGCCTAGCTTTTTCTACAGCTTAGATAATATACCCACACATTTCCCAGTAACTTTATAAATGCTCCTTTTACAATGGATAAACTGACCTTTTCATTATTAACCAAGGTCATTGTTATACAGTAAATTAGAGAACCTTCACATTCTTTTCCCATAGATGTGGCCACATAATTGAATGTATAACAGAGCTGTTTTCCGAACAAAACAATTATTGCTCTGTCTGTGTATTTGTTGTCAGGATAGCGCTACCAACAAACCACAGGGAGTATCTTTTGTTGTTCATTACACACACATTGCAATTACATTGAGACCACAATGAAGTCAAGTATTTGCAATCAATGCTGATCTTTCGCCCCCCACATATTTGCTTGGAAAAATATATAAACAGCATGTGTAGATAATATACATGACATTTTCATTAGAACATTTACTCTGTATCTTGCTGCACTTGGCAAAACACAGGGGTTTTCATTTCAATTTTCAATCCACTTACTCGTTATGTTGTCTACTAATAACAAGGATATTGCTTTTTTCGAACGTTTTTAATACAAATCTATACGTCTAATTGAATGATCTGCAAGCAAACATTTATTTTCTAAAACATGATAAATGAAGTTTGAAATAATTAAGAAGTTCTGTTAGCGGTAACAAGTGAGCTGGATCAAACAGTAAGCTTTAATTAGAGATGCTTGAAAATATCAAGTAGTTTAAGTGGCCACATGGATGTTTGTGGCCCAACGTTAATTAACCCTAATTCAAATATGTGGTTTGACTTTTTCTTTTAAGGATTCATTTCCTAAATTAGCTGATTGTGTTCAATGTTTGTGGTTTGCATAAAAAGTAATGTTTAAAAAAAATAATTTTATTTTTACGTATACATAATATTTTTATGTATAGATAATATTTTTACGAATACACAATATTTTTACGTATAGACAATATTTTTACGTATACACAATATTTTAAATGTAAAATAATGTTATCACTTTTTATAGTAATTAGAACTGTGAATACTACTATAGTCGAGGCTTACGTTTGAAAAACACTGTGTGCACTAGTGCCTGATTAAGGGTTTACCCAAGCGTAAATCTTCTTATACATGGTTAATACGTTATTTAGTTTTTTCTAGAAAGACCAAATTCCTCATTTAGGCTTGTCTATGCAAATTAGTAGAAGTGTTTTAATATGAACAAACGGACAACCAATTATACACAGTATAAAAAAAACATGCAGAAACTATGATAGCTTTGACTTTAAATTTACAGCGAATGATAAATAGAGGTCACAGCAGGTTCAGCCAAAAGTCACCATAAAGAGTTATCCAGTGATAGACGTCACCCTGGTTCCCAAAAGATAGTAAGACACTACTGTGCCCCACAGATAGTAAGGCTGTCACAAACTGTATGCCACAAATATGCTCCAAGGCACTATGCAACATCTGAGTCCCCATGTTGTATTGCATATTTATGTGTCCCAAAGTGTATATTACCTCTATGTCCTCAGGATATTTGAGAGGTGACATTCTGTTCACTTGCCTGAAAAAATGTAAGGAAAAAAAATGCCCCAGCAACTCTGTCATTAACCAGTAACTAACTATATCATCCCAAGTGCAAAGCAAAATGCAGAAATGTTTGTTACTCATATTTGCATTGTATGCTGTGGTGGCCCTAACTCTAGCAGTAAGAGTACCTATATTAGGTCCCACAACATGTATTTATAAATTAAGAGTTATTTCACCTAGAAGAACCCATTAAAGCCTCCGAAATAGCTTCTGTGGATCAACACAGCTGGCAGATGCTTGCCTCAAACATGCTTCCAAACAAAATGGTGGTTGCTCTGTTCAATCTATAGGTTAATAAAGGCAAATGCATGGCACATTTTCTTTCCTTTGTTTCTCTACACATTACCCTTGCCTTCCATACACTTGTCTTTATTAACCTATGGATTGATTTGAACAATCATCATTTTGTGTAACTTTGTTTGGAAGCATGTCTGGGATCACCAGTGGGTTTTGGGGTGACAAGGGATGTTAGTCCACAGAAGCTATTTTGGAGGTTTTAAGAGGGGCCTCAAGTGTGTTAGCGCTCAATTTAAAAACACATGATATATGACCTAATATAGAAATTCTCACTGTTTAGAGTTAGGACAACCACAGCCAGGGGCAGAAGGTGAAAGACTGGATGGCGGGACTAGATGGACTTATACGGGAATGGAGGCAGAGCTGGGTGGGGCCACTACCTTATTGAAGCTATAGCATTCAGCACTCATACATGGAGTGTCGAGCACTGTTTTAAGTTGTCAGCCTCTGACAGCTTGCTTACAGTACAGGAGGAGTGGCTGTCAATGGTCCCCCTCTCCTCTGGACCCCGTAACAGCTGCACCCATCACAACCACCATTTTGTGAGCTGTCTCAAGTACCGCCATATGGACTGCAGGGTAACTGAATACTGACATTCCCTCTATTACTGAAGCTGCACATCATGGATTATATCTCACACCATTATGGGGTGCAAAACAAAATCAGTGACGCAGATTTGTGTAATGTGCTGTTCCAGAGGTACATTGCACAGAATTGAATCTGCACATGATATAACAGAGCTACACTTCCCAAAAAGTACACTACCAACATTATGTTATTACATATTCATACAGAAAGCTATGAAATGCATTGACTAAAAACATAAAATAATGCATTTTATTACATATTGCACATTTTCTGTTCAATATTTAAATAACATGATAGATTACTATTTCAAACAATCACTGTCTCAGAACTACTTTTGCTTATGTATAAATGAATCATATTAGGCATTAAAATACATTATTTTTAATTTTTTTAGTTATTTTTTAGTTTTTGGATTGCAACATTAAAGATAAAGTATTGCCTTTGTTTGCATTCATGAGAACTTAAACTTAAAAAAATTTTTTAAAGTACTTTTGTAATAAAATGAGTATTACAAAATAATCATGATAATTAATATCACTATACACAAAACCTACTATTACTTGCCAAAACCAAACATAACAAAGGATTTTTGTAGCTAGTCACCTTTAAATGACAATTTTAAGCTGGTTAACCTCACCAGATGTTCCATTTCCAAAGCTCCCTCAGCTTAGTGGTAGCGTTCCAGACAGTGTTTAAAAATAAATAAATTTTAAAAAATAACATGCATGTTTCTGGATGATTTAAGCTGTGTTTCATTTTAACAATGTTTTAGGCATAATATGTGGTTTGTATATTTGGCTGCAGCGATAATATTTTTATTTGACCTATTCAAAACAATTTATTACTACTGATGAGTAAAGCTAATAAAAAAATAATTTGGCTCTGAACTTAAAGGTTTAAAATTGACATTCAACATGAAATGAAAACCAATATTGTGTGGGCAAAGGATTACCCAGGGAATGGTCTAGCAGACACCTTTTTAAATTAAAGCTCTGTGTTTACTGTAGGATAACCATCGTTTAAAAAAATGAACTTTTAATGCCATTAACACTGGATGTATAGCGCAAACTACATGAAATAACTTAATTGAATAACTGGAGCCTTGACTTCAAATGCTAAAACTTTATACAAATCCACAATCATAAAAAAGTCTGTAAAGTATATTTAAATAAAATAGACAAACATTAAATATTAGAAATAATTTAGATTAACAAAAGATGTAATATACCTTTCTATCCCGTGTACACCAATCACTTTCTCGAATCGATTACATTAGACCTCTGAAATGTTACTTCCGTTGATAGAGGAGGTAAAAGTGGGTTACATTGTGGTTTCAGACCATGCTCCAGTTCTAATATCGTTGGCTCTTCCTACCGCACCCTTGGGGGAAACTTGTGGTGTTTTCTGGGACATTTGTACCAATCACAAGAATTTAAATCTTATCTCATTACTCACTCGACAAACTACCTTAATGATAACATTAAATATTGGGATAACCCGGTTGTTTTATGGGAGGCATCTAAGGCATTATCCAATACATAGCGGGTAAAAAAAAGGAAGCCAAGCAACAATATGAAGGTTTGTGTAGGGATATGGAACAAGCTTTCCAGGTATACACTGCTTCTCCTTCCCCAGGTAACTTAAAACAATATACAGATATGCGCAGGCTTCTGGAAAGTTTTCTCTTAGCCCAAGCCCATTTTCATATTAACCGTACCAAACACATGTTTTATAAGTGGGGCAACAAGACGGGGAGGTTACTCGCCACCATGTCACACCCTAGTCGTAAACGCACCTTTATAACTACTCTTAAACATCCATAAGCAGGGAAATGGCTCTGGAAAACCGAGGATATCCCAACGCAGTTGACAGACTATTATTTTTATTTCTAAAAAGCGATTCCCCATGACCCTGTGAAGCAAGACCGATTTTTACAATTAGCCAACCTCTCTAAATTAACCCTGGCCCAGAACAAATTATTGTCCTCAAGAGTCTCAGCAGATGAAATAAATATGGCAATATTTGAACTGAAATTAAATAAAAGTCAGCGACCTGATGGCCTGACGGCTGAATATTACAAGATTTTACAGCAGGAGATGGTCCCTTGTCTGCTGGACTTATACCGTCATGTTTTACATGAAGGTTTGCCTTGCCATTCCTTTGGTGAAGCTCTTACCACCCTTATTCTCAAGCCTTGTAAGGACCCTACACTGGTGGATTCCTATCGCCCCATTTCTTTAATTAATCTTGACACCAAAATTCTCTCTAAAATCATGGCTACCAGACTCCAGACTATCCTCCCACAACTACTAACAGAACACCAATTGGGATTTACTCACGGCAGGCACTCAGTCAGGGCTGTGAGAACAGCAATTGCAGCAAAAGTGCAATCCCATACATCCCACAGAAGTAGTAATATGCTGCTGCTGCTGGGTCTCGACGCCCATAAGGCATTTGACTAAGTGTCATGGAATCACCTGCTAGCAGTCCTTAGAGCAAGAGAGTTTGTTACCATAATCATAAATTTTATAAAATATCTGTACATGGATCCAACAACAACAGTCCGATTGGAAAGGGGAACTAGACAAGGGTGCCCACTTTCCCCACTTCTTTTCAACTTGTCTATTGCTCCCTTAATACGCGTCCTAGAAGAAATGTCTGAGTTCCAAGGGGTACACTTAGGACGAACTGAAATCAAATTGTCAGCTTTTGCGGATGATATCCTTTTATATATTGGAAATCCAGACACTTCTTTACAATTAATTTTACAAATGCTAGAAGAATTTGGAGACATCTCGGGGTTGAGAGTTAACATGTAATAATCGGTGGAGTTCTATTTGAAGAGGAGAATATGGAGACCAAGATGGGCAGGTCGTTTCTCATTCAACTGGGCTAAAAAACACATTACATACTTGGGAGTGGACCTCCCAAAAACCCCAGCTAAATTATACCAACTAAATTTTGAGGTGGCTATTAGAGATCTCACAACAGAGCTGGAGGGTTGGAAACACCTTTCCCAGTCTTTTCTGGGCAGGGCTAATCTCATTAAAATGATCTCTTTTCCTAGACTGATGTACCTGTTGCAGGCACTGCCCATCCTCATGACACGAAAAGATTTATTATACCTAAATATGGTGTTTTGGCGGTTCATATGGGCGGATAAGAGATCTAGGATAGGTTTAATTAAATTACAGCAACTTAAAACCAATGGTGGTATTGACACCCAAGGTTTCATAGAAAACTATTTCAAAAGTCACAAAAAAACAATGATAGTTCTGTGTGGGATTCATTTCTTATAGGAAAATGAATAGCAACCAAAAAAGGAGCGCTAGCATCATCAAACTACTGCTGTAGAGAAACGCGTTGAGGAGACATGCTGTAACATCGTTTATATGAAGAAAGTTTGCCCTCTATTGTGAACAATGGCAATTGCCATTACTGCTGTCTATTCCAATAGTCAATCTAAGGTGGGGAATTTCCCCACAGGACTTCACTATTACTGCTCACAGTGTCAAGAGCCTACTGAATGAAAGCAACAAAGCTGGACCATTGTTGTGAGAGCCGCAATTGCAATTCTGTCTAGTGTCGGTAATAGACTGAGTAACTCATCTACCCGGCGGTAGACAACATAGCTGCACCAGGCACCCAGAGAAGCCCTATGGACAAATCATGATAAGGAGAAAGACTGTAACACTCATGTACCTCCAGGCTATTCATATATGTCAAGATTTGTTACTTCTTTCACACTATATCTCTGCACTGTTGCCTCTCAAGTGTCCACCTAATTAAACACAGTTAACATCAACTGTGATTGGAAACTTTTCAAGTTATTTCAGAGTCTTACTGAGCAAACTTTTTACAAAACTTTGGAGCACTTGGAGTCAGTGAAAACTAATATGTTCTACAAAGCGGGGCTATAGGTATTTGGTGACTATAGGTATTTGGTGGGCTAATCAAGCTGTCTGATCAACAGCCTAGCCTTACCACTGAGTATGTGCAGGAGCTATTCATATGTTTTCTGTGTTTTATGTATTATTTGAACTCTTTTTAGGTTTGTTACTATATATTTCTATTTTAATAATATTTAGACTCTTGAAGCGCTTCTTCTTATAGGAAAAGTGCAAGAAGATAGTCTGCTAAATGCAACTATGAGTAGACCGGTCTTGTGGTGACATTTACAGCCAACTCTCTAATAACCTACAGTAGGTTGTATGTACCACACTTGCTTACTCTCTTAGAACATGCAATATTTGTCTATTAGAGACTGTCAATATTGTCCATTTCTGACTTTCTTTCAAGAACTATCTTGGTTACACTGAAATATGGGCAAAGCAATTGAATATCATGGTTTCACTAGCACATCATTACGTCTTTTAATATTCCTAAATTCATTATATTCAACAGTTGCTTAAATGGCAGGGATAAAGAAACTGATTATAATACAACTCCGGCTAAGTAATGTATACAACACTGATTCATGTAAAATCATGTCCTTTTAAAAGAAAATGCACGAGTCTTAAATCATTCTCAGTGGAATAATGTTATAATGTGATTACATTAAATTGTTAATGTGCTGAATTTTAAACTTTATTAATTTTCTGTGAGAGATTTTATTTAGCATTCCTATAATGCAAAAAGTTATTTATCACTTTATAAATCAAAATCAATTTAGCAAAAAGTAAAACTGGAGAAACCAATGTGTCTTTTTGGTAGATAGACAATGCAGTATTTTTCTTACCCTGTGACACTACTCAACTAATTTATAGCTAATCCTATGTTTATTTATTAACAGGTTTTTATATAGCATCATCAAGTTATGTAGCACTTCAGGGCTGGACTGGGGTGGAAGCTTGGCCCAGAAGAGGGCGGAATGTCGTCAGGGTGTGGGTGGAGTTTAGAACAAATGGTCTTCCAGTGAATTTACTCTTGTTGGAGGCATTGCACAGCGGCACACATAGCAACATCTCATGGCGCACTGGTTTGCCATGGCACACTTCTCTAACTGACCTATTCGGTAAATATTTAATTGCAGACCTTTTTGGCCTTAGTCAACATTTGTTGCTATTACTCAATAATTTTTGTCTTTTAGTTTGCATTATTTTTTATGTATAATTGCAGTGTTGTTGACAGTCATGGTCGATCAGGAATGCTATTCCTTGCCTTTCTGCTTCTTTCATTGTTATTATATTATTTTAGTCTTTGTGCTTCTGCCATTTTAATTTTATTTTTATTGTTACCATCATTTATGGAATGTTAACTGGTAATTGTGGAGATATTTTTTTCCCATTAAGATATTGGAGTATCAAATCAATGTTAATAGATGTGATAGGGCTCCTCTGCAAGTCACCCTTCACTACACTCGGTGTGAATCCCCGAACTGATGGCTGTCATTGCGAAGTAGAGAAAGCCGAAAGTTGCTTTTTGTCTGTCTCTATTTCAAAAGACAGCCATTTTAGAATAGTTTATTTACTGAATGGGTGAGTATGCAATCGGCATACTCCCCTATTCCTTTTTGGAAGCCGCCGGACAGCTGGACCACCGGAGAGGTGAGTAACCCTCTCCGGGGACTTTTAGGTTTATCAAAATAGGGCAGTTCGCAATGGGGACCCACACCCCACTACACCAACCACAATCCAGACAAACAACAGGTTTGGGTGCCACATATTGGCAACAGCAATGATACTGCAGGTGGATAGCACACATTTAATATAAAGATACATAGGGCCTGATTCAATTAAGTGCGAAGTGATTTTTTTCCGCGTTTTTTCGCGTATTTTGCTAATTTGCATATTTTTTTCATGCGTATTTTTCGGTCCCGATTCAATTCCATTTTTTTTTGTGTATTTTTTTGGTCTATCGCGCGTATTTTTTGTCCCTATTTAAATGCATTGCAAGTGCGAATTTTTGCAATTCAATTGCTTTACACACGTTAAAATTTGCGCGTTATTTTACATTATTTTTTGCGCACCTCATCAAGGTGCGTATTATAATATGTGAGGGTGAAATTCATGAAAAGATTCAAGAGTACAGCTCCTCTATGCTCCTGATCACCTCCCAGCACAGTGGCAAAAGAAATGTGATAATCCACATAAATCTATGCAGCCTGCAACTCAAATAAATAGCTGTAGGTTCAAAAATAACTAAAATGTAGAAGTGAAGATTGAAAAGTGAAAAATGACGCTGGCAGAAGTTTAAAAAAAAAACCACAACAATCCGAAAAAGTTATTTTCTATTATTCTCTTCTACAATAATACGTAATTACTGAGTTGCTGCAGTCTAATTTTTGACATTCAAGTGCAGAAGGTCCTAAATAGATTATTACAGACATATGACGGCAGGGCTGCTTATGGGAAGTGATTGTGCTGACATTTGTGTT
>WWET01000021.1:1367260-1390084 GCA_011038615.1 Limnodynastes dumerilii
GGGTCAATTCTTTAAGAAAAATTTCAGGTGTGAAAGATGGAAAATCCCTCCGACATTGGGCCAGCCCAGCAGAAGAATTGGCTTAATTAAATATGTGTGCCAAGAATTCTAAACAAATTTCTACCAATCTCTTAGAATCTGTTCAGGGAAAATTCTAATATTGATGGTGAGGCATCAACACAGAACATTAAATAGACAGCGCTATTCCAATTAATACACAACGTTAAATTAAATTACAACCATATAAGTATAAATGGTGGCAATAATGGATGCTGATACTGGCATAAAAGCAAATTAACATTTATTGAAGACACTAAAAAACAACAACATCAATTTCAATTCATCTATCAATAAAATTGTAGCAATATTGTCACAATGAAAACTGGAGATAGTAACTGAGACCACTTTAAATGACACTATTACTAGTCACTGTTCAGATAGTCTTTACCCATAGATAGCTGGGTGTACAAAATACACAGTCCTCTTCAATACGTTACATACATAGATTGCCTCTGTGCGGTCAAGTAGTTTAAGTAGAAAGAGGCTGCGTAATGCCACCTCGGGGAGTGAATAGATAGAAGTGTGAGGGGGGAGGGATTTAGAATAGCAAGGGAGGGCGGAGGGGGGATGTAGGGAGAGACATTGGGGTAGATCCAGAACTACATACGTGCGTGTATTTACGCTAGCCGCTAGCGTAAAAGCGTCCATTAGTACTTACTGCGCATGCGTGTGGCAGATGTTATGCCACATAACTCAGAGCGTAGGGGACAGAAACGTATCATAATTGTAACTACGTTCAAAGGGGCATGCCAGTCATACGACACCCGTAATTATGATACGGAGGAGGGGTGAGGCATTTAAATCGTACAGTATGTGCGTGCTTAGCTACATAAGTATGTTCAGCCATTACGGCTGTCAGGAGTTATGTCTGGAAAAGTTAAGGTAGGGTTTGGAAAGCATAACACGGCTAAACTATGTCCGACCGAGCGGAGTAAGTGCATTGTAAATACGCTAGCATAAGTACGCTACACTAGGAAATGTAATGACAACGTAGTTCTGGATCTGGCCCATTGTCCGTTAAGTAGAACACTCTGCGCGGTTAGATAAGGTAGCCCTTATAACTTGCAAGTGCCATAAGGTACATAAATACGAAGGGCGGGGCAGGGACTGGAGAAGTAGGTGCGAATACATATGTATCTGCACCTACGGATCACAAGTGCAAATCCGGTCTAGAATGTCATGGTGTATTGCTGGTTAATTGCAAAAGTGCTGGGGTGCCGTGTGCGTGTGTGTATTGCTGGAAAACTGTGATTCCAGAATATGGCAAGCATATATAATATTTAGTCAGGAAAATGTTAAAATGTATACAATGTAAAGTATTTACTAAGGTATATTTTCTTTTTCATGGTGAGGTCGTTGCAGTATAATATCATCTTGTCTATGAGACACATTGCTTACTGGTTTCTCTCACATCTGGCTGAATTTCAACTTCCTTCCTCCTGTTGATTTGACAGTTCCTACTGACAATTTTGCCACCTACTACATGTGGCCACTTTCTGAATATTTCCAGGGTCATTTTAAATTGCCAGTCCAGTCCTGACATAAGCAGTAGTGTCAGTAGTAGTAGACATAAAATGGGATTAATGGAAACTAACCCTGCTAATCTATTTTTTATCATGCCAGTACACCACAGACTGAAATGATAGGTGAAATACATTTAAAAAGATAAGGAATGGCTACATTAATTTATTTTGGTGAACCAATTAGATAAGATTTACATCCGTTCCATCAACAAAAAGCAAAAACAAAGAGAAACAAAACAAAAGCCACCCACGAAAGGCTGAAGCCGGAAAGACCAATAAAAGCCCAGCTGCTTTAGAACCAGTTATGGTCAGCACGTGGCAATGAATACATCAGTTGTTCTATTGCCTGTTTGCGTGAAACTGTAGAGGTCATTGATGAGGAGGAAAATCTGAACGCTGCATTTGTGCCTGATGTATTGTGAGGCTTAATTCATTGGATTTTCAAGGATAAACAGGTATATGTTACATGTTACATTCAACAGTTACTGTGAAGAATAACTAGAAGTCTACAAGCAACAATAAATTATTGTGCATAAACTAGACAGCGAATTTAAGTGTAATAATTCCAGCAAAGTAGTCTTCCTACTCAGAAAACATTGCATTATATAACCATATGTAATAGACTGTATTCACTCTGTATAGAACATGACTACTTCTAATTAGAGAGAGTTTGGATGCATAAAAAAAAAATTGTATGTTTCTAAGTCTAGGAACTATTAAAATATAAGCTCAAACCTAGTGCCCAATAATACAAAGCATCTTTTCTTAGATTTCTTTGTTGGACATTATCATCACTACAAAAAAACAGTAGACTATAAGGCTGGATATACACTGAGTGATAATCTGACTGATCCACCGAGTCAGATAGGATTATCATTAAGTGTAAGAAAACCCATCCAAATCTTCCCTAAAGCAGCCCTGAAACAAAAATAGTGGTCCTAAATTCAGAGAGAACATCCAATCAATTGATCACCCAGACTGTGATAATCATTTAGGACAGGATTCATAGAGACGTGTGTAATAAGTTCACGAATATACGCACGTACGTCGCAAGGCAATTCCTATGACACTCCCCTCACACAGACGGAATTTTGGTGACTTACGACTTCATAGGGCAACCTTAACTCTACAAGCGTATTTACGTGCCTAAGTTGCTTAGGTACGTGCGTACATTACTAATCGCGCCCTCAAAAGGCCATTTAAATGTCTCCCCCCACCCACTTTCAAGTAACTTCGCACGTACGGAAGACAACCACGCCCACCTGTACGTATGTCACTAAGTATGATTCAGAAATCCGTGCCTAATGGACTTGCATGCCTATATCCTACGTAACTTGCATAAAAAAGTTACTACGCATGCGCAGTTACTCCGAAACTACACACGGGATAAAGTTGCAAAATCGTATCTGTGAATCCGGTCCTTAGTCTAGGTCCAGCTCAACTTTCCTACAACTGTTGTATTTGAACTAAAAACTAAAAATCTGAATTGTTGTGTAGGAAGATCTGTAAAAAGCACAGGACAGGCTAATATAGTGAAACTGAGAAGCTACATAGGCATGTAACATCAGGTTTGGGCCAGGAACCTATGTAGTTCTGCTTTTGTCTTTATATTAAATAAAAGACTCCTAAGTGCCACTAAACTTGCTTTCACATTTTGCAAGTACAAATAAATGTCCATCCAGATGCAACTCACACACATGCACAGAAAAAACTAACTTTCAAGGAGTCGTAAGGTCAAAAGAGACCCGCCATGTACAGTGCCTTGAAAACAGAAATAGAAATATAAAACAAATATTTGCCATTCCCAAAGCTTTGTAAGATGTACAGATTTTTTCATTAAGACCATTTTTTTGCAGAAGTGGTAAAGTTAGATTTACTTATCTGAACTGAACCAAAGTTTAGCTGTACCTCCCCAGTCTTCTATGTCACTAGACTATCAAATATAATCATTAGTACTTATCCCAGCAGCTGCATTGGTGCACATTATACAACAGAAGCAAATATAAACATGATGATTCAGAGTTTGGAAATAAGAGGAAAGTTACACCTGGGAAAAACCATGTTGATTTCAGGGGAAAGATGAAATTAAATTTCATCTGTTGCAAACAGTATCATAGTTGAATGGTGAAGTTTCCCCGCCCAAGTCTAAATAACAGGGTGAAAGTATAGCTGGTCAGTATCTGTGTGCAATTAGCAAAAGCAAAGTATTCTCCCTGCATGCATAGAATAAAATTTATGTGACTCCCCCTAATATCAAAATGGTTTTGCCCAGGAGTAACTTTCCTCTGTTATTTTCAAACTCTGAATCAGGTCCGATGTTCCACTGCCATGTTTTTGGAAAAGCCCACGCTGTTAAAGACTACCTGTAGAATGTAACATCCCTAAAGTGTGCAAGCAATCATTAGGAGGTGGCCAATGTCAGATTAGATTTGTTGTGCATGCACCATACTGAAAATAATAGAATGTGTGGCACGTGTATCCTTGTAATATCAGGCTACTCAGCATATTTATGCAACATTCATTTCTTAGCTTTTTACATTGGCCACAGAATTCTAAAGGGAAGTCTGTTGCTATTTTTTTGGTCAGTTTAAAGATATTTCTGACAAGATAACAACTTAACCTTGAAAATAAACAATGCGTGATAGTAATTTTAAATTACTTTGGGAACAACAAGAGCAGCTGCTTGATGCATCAGGAAAAATCCTGCAAGTTTCTTTGAATATGCTTGTGTCTATTAACTCCTCCAGCAATGTTATCTTAATGACAAACTACTTATATTCTAATGTATCCTCTGTCTGGTGCACATGCAGATAGGAATAAAAAGTATTTCTCATTAAGAACACCTCACATGACTTCATAATTAATGTTATATGTAAATCAGCAGTTACAAACGTATGGTAAAAATGTAGATAGTGAATGCATCAATCTATGGAGAACACAAGAGTCAGAATGGAAAGGCATTAAACAAGTGTCAGACATTGGGCCTGATCCAGATTGCTTTAGGTACGCAAGCGTACCCGAGTTACGCACTACTAAGGATAATACAGTCGCCCTGACTCTCCCCCCTCATGTAGGTAACTTAGCTGACTTACATGTTCAGAACACTGCCTTAACTTTTCCTTGCGTATCTCTGTGCGTACATAATGCCTTGTCATACATAAGTGCCTAACCCAGCCCATACTGTACAATTTAAATACCTCCCCTCACCCACAATGCGTATATTCAGCTTGCGTAGGGATGTCACACCATATCGTATCAGAGTTATGATGAATAACATCTGCCGTGCGCATGCGGAGTGCGTTCCCACAGCCAGAATTGCTGCATGCGTAAATTGCCTGTCATTATTAAGTCTGAATCAAGCCCAGTTGTCACTAAAATAGACAATGTTGTCGTCTTTTGACAGGAAATTCCCACGCTCGCTTTTTCATTATTCACTGATGAATTTTGGAATCTATGGACACATTTCTTAAAGCTTTTTAACGTAGGATTACATTTTTATCTTGCTGCTTTTTACTTAAAATAAAGAACACATAACAATACGTATGTCAGATATCCATTGCACTGAACAAGTTCAGCTAAGAAAATATAAAGTAGACAGTCAAATGGTGCAAAAGCACTTTGATTACACAGAATACGTACCACATCGTGTTTATTGATAATTGTCACAAAAAGGAAAACAAATCTATCAAATGGGCGCAGAAAAGTGGAAACTAATAAATAAATGATAAAACTAACTATATGTGACAAAAAGGAACGTGCATGTAGTGATACCAACTGATTGGTGTAACAAAGTATGTGACAAACCGTCTACACTGAGGCAATATAAATAAATATATACGGTGAAATCTGTAGAAATAAATAAATAGGAATGCCTTGATGGCAACCAAAGTGCATCAATAAATAGCAAATTATCAATCAAAACGCTGTGAGATATAAATAACACTATATACGATAAGGCAAATATGAATGTATAAGTCCCGTAATATGACTAATCACAATGATATATATTGATAGATATAGGGTAGAATTAGGGTAGTGCTGACGAGCTATTGTGCTCTTTTTCTCGGGTGCCGGGTGCCAGGGGCGCTGGGTAGCCGAAAATTTCCACTGCCATTGTTTCCTATGGGGCCATGCTTTCCTATGCAAGAAATTGTTTCCTATGGGGCCATTGTTTCCTATGGGAGCCATTCTGTTCTATGAGACCCATTCTGTCATATGGGACCTGCTGTCATCTACTGCTTTCACTCTAAATTACCAAACCACCATTTATAAACTTCCATTTTGACCACCGTATCATATCAATTTCCCTAACATTTTAAACAATAACTATGTTGCTATTTTACGATTATATCAAAGTCTGGATGAATAATTTAAACATATTTGCAAATCCCAGCCTTGAAACATAATTTATAGAAGGAATAAACCTGGTGAATTGTCTTCACGAACATGATCATCAAATCCAAAACAAAAGAAACCCCTTATTCTGGTCTACAAGAAAAGCCTGGCATATCATATGCCATAAATATTAATTCAATGTCCATACTACAATAATCATATCATTTATAAATCATGCGGTATCTTATCCCTTCATAACATGGAACAAAAAACTCTGACTTATAACCCATACGGAAACATGTTTTTAATATAATATCATAACGCATAATGCCCACCACTTAGATTATATCAAATGGGCTTCTTTGATCATTCTCTATGTCCCAAAGGTGCATAATCAGAAGCCTATATTTTTCATTGTCTTTGGAAATGCCCTCCAATGAGATATTTCTGGCTATAACAAAAAAGTCTCAGAAAATCAATAAAAGACTGCATATGCGCAATCTATATATCGAAACGATACGCAGATTACGTACAATAGCTACTACGCATGCGCAGTAGCTACTGTTTATTCAACTATGTCCGTCTGTGGAAGACGGACGTAGTTCTGGATCCGGCCCATTGTCTGTAGAATGGGCAATTTTTTTGGGGAAAAAAAACCTTAAAATAATGTTTAAAATTGCTTTTAATCTTAAGATCAGTAGCAAAGAAAACCATGCTCAGACTTGAATAACCCCCCTTCCCCCTTCCATATGGGAAGTCTATACAGTATGAATATACTACCGATTAGAATCCAAGAAAAAATACATCTACAACATACAACATGGTTCACTTTATGCAACATCATGGATGACCAACTTTTAATGTTTCAACCTTGATTACTTTTTTTCTGTCATCTAAGAACAACAGAGCTCTCTCTCCTACAAATACCTTATTATTTAATTACTCTATTATAATACATGGGTGTGGTTCGGAGGTGAGAACAGCCCTTTTACAACATGGCCATTTTCTTCCAGCCATATACAACGTATATGTTCCTGTCACATCGAAGTAAGAGAATTGAAGATCCCAGCACAAATCCCCAGCGGCGACAGGTATTTCCCCGATTTCCTATCGTTATACTCACCCTAACCCTCCCTTTTCATTACCCTAACCATAACCCTCCCTTTCCCGCAGCCTGACCCTAAGACTCCCTTCACTGCAGCCTAATCCTAAGACTCCCCTTCCTGTAGCCTAACCCAAAAACTTCCTTCCACTCAGCCTAACACTAAGACTTCCCTCCCTCTAGTCTCACCCTAAGACTCCCTTCATCGCAGCCTGCTCCTAAAACTCCCCGGGCCTGATTCAGACTTAAGAAGGAGCTTGAAATTAAGGTGCTGATCCAGAGTTGAAAAGCCAATCTACCCATGTTCTGGGCAGATGTTGTCCGCCGTAACTTACGAGCGTCCCCCAGCGTTACTATGCTGTAGTTAGTGTAGGGAGGCGGGGGGAGGGAGGGTAATGAGGCTGGGAGGGCGGCGTAGTTACCCTCGCTTACGCCGGCTGAAGTTAAGGTAGCCTTCAGCCAGCGTAAGTGAGGATAAGTACGCTGGGGGCAGGTGGAGTCCACGATGTAATGCTTAGCGTTAGTACACTCAGCGCTAAATCGTAGCTCTGGATCAGGCCCTAAGAGAGGAAAGTTACACCTGGGCAAAACCATGTTGATTTCAGGGGAAGTCAAGTTAATTGTATTCTTTGCATGCAGGGATATATCATTGAATTGCTTATTACACACAGATACTGACCAGCTTTACTATTACACTGTTAGTTAGACTTGGGTAGGAAAAGACACCTCTCAACTGAAATCAACATGGTTTTACCCAGGAGTAACTTTCCTCTCTTATATTCAGTCTCTGAATCAGGTCCCCCTCCTCTGATCCATCCTCCCCACAGCCTAACCCTAAGACTCCCTTGCTATGTTGCATCCGCTCCTTGCAGCCTAACCCTAAGTAAACTAACCTGTCCGGAGTGGCGGGCCTTCCGTCAGGTACTGCGCTGGTGTTCTGCACTGAGTGTCAGAAAGCCAATGATTGGGTATGTTGCCAAAAAAATTATTTGGCATACTTACCCATTCATTATAAAAAAAACTTTCTAAATAGCAGATTTTTTAAATAGAGACAGACAAAAATTAGCTGTGGACTGTCTATATTTTGAAAATCTGTGTTTTATACCGGCGAACACAACCCATAACACACAAATTATAATTTTTAAATATAACCTGCAAACTCCCAAATGCTTTTTCAATGATATTACTCTCTCATCTATAAATAATTTAATACCTAACTACTCTTTTATAATGCACAAATTACAATTTGCAATTTGTAATTTATAACATATATTTTTCCAAATATACCATTTTTTAAAAATATCAATGCTAAGAAATAAAATATAAAAAAAAAAAAAAAGGCAACATAAAAAAACCTCCCAAAAGTATGTGAGGGACCGGTTGCAGTTCCGCTTAGAAATTCTGATTTCCAAAATAGGGACATTCGAAAATTCCTCTTTGGATGTCCCTATTTCGAATACTTACCACTTTAGAATTTTTTTAGAATGGATGAGTATGGCGATCGGCATACTCATCCATTCTGATTCGGAAACACCACCACTACCACCGCAGGGAAGGTGAGTAACTTCTCCAGGGTGCGGAAAAGGGAGGGGTAGGGTCAGGCTGCAAGGGAGGGAGGGTTAGGGTCAGGCTGCGTGAGAGGGAGGCTTAGGGTCAGGCAGCAGGAGATGGAGGGTTAGGGTCAGGCTGCAGGAGATGGAGGGTTAGGGTCAGGCTGCAGGGAATGGAGAATTAGAGTCAGGCTGCGGGAGATGGTGAGTTAGGGTCAGCCTGCGGGGAAGGGAGGGTTAGGCTGCGGGGAAGGAAAAGTTAGGGTTAGGGTAATGAAAGGGGAGTGTTAGGGTTAGAATTAGGGGAAGGAGTAACCTTTTTTCCTTACCTTTCAGAGCACCAAAAGCTTGGTGCTCCGTGGATCGATTGCTATGCCTCATCGGGGCATATGCAATCGAAATCCAAGCCAGTTCGAAACTGGCTGGGAGGAATCGGCCCTATCAAAATCTAAGTGGGGACCGGGCGTAGGACAACAGAGTGCGATTGCTGGGCCCCCTTCAAAAGTTTCTGAGGTCCTGCGATGCCCCCGATTGACATACTGGATATTCTATGGTAAACGTGAGACGATGCATTTACTTACTGCTTTGAAGTCCCGGTGGAGTTTGCTGTACTGCCACATGTTTGTTAGGAGGCTGGCAGCCGCTCGGGAGGACTTCTCACTGTCCGCACTGGAGAGGAGAGATGTTAGATCCTCATTCACACAGACACAGCCAATTTTCTGACTAGATTATCTTAGATATCTATAGCAATATCTTGCTTATTGGCCTCTCCTACTCCCACCTTGCCAACCACCATTCCATTATCAACACGTCTAGACCCTTGTAATCCTAATTAAGTGTCAAATAATATACTCCATCAAAATCAGCCTCATCACACCTCACATTGTACGTCTACATTCCTACAGTGTCCGGATCTAGGTAAATTCAGCCATAGCCCAAACAGTTTACTACTCCCAAATCCAAAATGGTGTTGGCTCCTTACAGAAGCACAGATAAACTTATTAACAGAAGCTACGGATCGGTTATCATTCATTTAAATGATAATAATAGGACACATAATAATGTTAATTATTTTCTTTCCGATTACTACTCTACTAATATCTAGTATTTACTAACAAGCATGGCAAAAGTATGGTAATTTTCACTTATAAATCATACTCCCCCGCAATCAACATGGTTTAGCCCAGGAGTAACTAATTTCAAGCACTTACTTAAGTCTGGATCCAGCACTATATGTTGTAGCATGAATCAACAGCAACTTAAGGTAACAGTATACTGGTTCTTATTAAACCACTAGCACAACACCTTACATCTGTAAATGAGGTCCTGCCAAGTAATCACCTGGATAGGCACCAAACACTGGGTATAGCCATCCTCCCCCCTACCCCACTGTGCTTCCACTCACTTATCTCTCTTCTTCTTGATGTACATCAGTTTGCCAAGCCCATTGAAGTACACAATATCTCTGGCAGCGAGGGGACCGGCTACAGTCAGGTTATTGAGCACTGCAATGATATTCACGATAACCTCAGCAGGAGGGCTCTTGTCTCCTCCCTCGCCGGGGAGTTTCTCGAGTAGATGGCTCACAAGCTTGGTGGCTGAGACAGAGAGAGAGAATTACAAGTAAATGGAAAAGCCGAGACAGTCCAGGAAGGGACTGTGATAGGGTAAAGGTGGGAAGATAGGCAACGTCAGACGCTGGGCACTCACACATCTCCTCCTTGTTTTTGGCGTGTCTAGACAGGTTACGGATACGACCTGTTCTAACAAAATATGACTAGGATCTTCTTTTATGAGATCCAAAGGGGGTAATAAGCCAATCGGGGATTGCCAATTGCATATCAAATCAACTTATCCTATCTTTGGTGGCCAGAAAGCACAATGTACCTCGGCCCTGGTTTCTCACCTACCGGCATCAACCATTGGGTGCACCCCGGACGCCTGTTGACTTGCCTTTTATACAAATCATTCTTGCAATTATGGGATGGTGGAGGTCCTTCTACCATGGTCTATGGGGCCTAATTATTTGCTGACTAAAGAGCCTGTTTTGATTTACTAAAGTTGCAAAGGAATGATTTTGAGCATACAACAGTTAGAAGTCAAACATGGACTGTTAGCCTGGATTCCAATGCTAAATACTTGCTAAAGGCATAGGACTGGATCCAGACTTAAGTAAGAGCTTGAAACAAGTTCCTACTGGGCAAAACCATATTGATTGCAGGGGGAGTCAAGTTAATTGTATTCTTTGCATGCAGGGATATATCTTTGAATTGCTTACTGCACACAGATACTGACCAGCTTTACTATGACACTGTTATTTAGACTTGGGATAGGAAACATCACCTCTCAACTCTAATACTGTTTGCAACAGATGAAATATGACTCCCCAGAAAACAACATGGTTTAGTCCTTGAGTAACTAAGTTCATGCACTTAACAAGGTCTTCATCAGGCCCCTTGTGTGCATAAGTGACCTGTCGGGCGCAGGTCTGGATCTGGCCCATAAACTTTATGTTTTTGTTGGCTCTGGATAGGGCCTGTGCCCCTCACCGTAGTGCAGATGGGCAGCACAGTCTGCCGCCATTGCTCTACAATCTCAGATGTGATAGTGACTCTAGTGACTGATAACTACATAGGGGGACGCCCTCTCTTCTCTTTGGTGAGAATGGCTTCTCCGGTGCTGATCATTTTCACATATGAGGACAGGGAAAGGCCCTTTTGCTCTGTTCAGCCCTATTGCTGTGCTGTATCTCGAGCCCGGCACTGTCCTGCACATCCCGTCGCAGAATGCATTACGCCAGCCCTGGTTCTGTATCACAGAACACAGCTCCCCATGTTTCTATGATATATCTATTACTGTATTAATTGACTTCCACAGAGATCACACTACATTATAGGGGTGAATTTAAGATGCGGAACATTGATTATCATCATTAAACATGAACTGCTCTGACACACATGGGTATACCATTTTAAATGTAATAATATATACTGCCACCTCTTGCTGTCCACTATATTCTGCCACCTGAGGCAAGATGCAATCTTTATGGTGCCATTACTAGCAATCACACATAATCTCTTAATTGTGGAGATAGTAGGTGCTGGAAATAACATTACAAAATGAATGTAATATATGGTAATATATGTTAAGAAGAATTTATGTTATACATTCTTGTCTTTATCTTTTGTGCAAGTAAAAGACTATTTAAAACTTGAATAATGTTTCTATAAATTACTGCTAAAATGACTAAAATGACAGGAATGCTAGTTTTACTGTAAATGCTACGGTGTTCTATTCAATTCTGAAAAAAACACGCATAAAACTATTCCTTGGCCTTGCTGCTTAGTTGGAGACAAAACACAAAAAATACAGCATAAATGCACAGCTGAAAGTTTTCCTATAGCAAGATCTTATTTTCCACACTCTTAAACATGCATGTGAAATATGCCTACTGTTTATGAATATATATACAAAATTAATTTCATGATTCACATTCAGGCTGTAAGCAAAATGTAATACACTAGGCAATAAAAAGGCAATAATGTGACTGATATTTATAGATACTAATGAAATATTTCTGATGGAAAAAATATATTTATTAACCATTTTTCATCCACATTGTGTAAGAACAATGAACCACATCAGACTTATGATGTGCTTTTTTGTGTGTGCAGTTGAATCAGAAGAGTTCAGTTTGAGATATGTTCACGTGTCTTAGCAACTGCAATGGGAAACACTACCCGCTCGATCCAGACTTTTGCCGGTGGGGCAGGTTGCACTTGCAAGTGGGAGGGGTTTAGTACTACTAAGTGTGGAATCTGTGAATCCTGTTTAAAGTGCATGTGGACAGAATATTAAGGTAGGGTCCCAGGGCCAGATTAACAATTGAGCTAATTGGACTATAGTCCCAGGCCTCCATCTGAAAATAGGCTCCCCACACACTGCAAATCTCCGGGGCTCCCATTGCAGTGCATAAAGATGAATGTCAGGGACTGAAATCCTTCTCCAAAAGCATACTATATAGTGTGGGCCCTTGATAATTTTCAGCCCAAGGCCCACATGGCCCTCAATCCGGACTTTTAGGGTCCTGCTGTTGGCAGTCTATGTAAGCAATAGTACACGCGCTTGTAAACAAGATTTTTATTTTTTTTCTGTTCTTGTGCTGCAAACTCACAGACATGCTCAGAAGAAAAGACTGAATAAAGAAGGTGTCATGAGTGCAGAAGAGATACACCATGAAAAGAGAAATATCTTACCATTCCTAAAGCTTTGTGAACAGGAACATATTTTGTGAACTAAACCATTTTTGCAGTGGTTCCGTTCTCCGTAATGAGAATCCGCCAGCTAATTTTCATTTATCTTTATTTTGAAATCTGCCTAATTAGTTGGTTTTCATAACTAACGGGTAAATATTCCGAATTTAGTTTTCAGCATTTTACCCATTCATTGGCTTTCTGAAACCCAGTGCAGAAGCCCGACGGAACACATGCCGCAGACTCACTGCGTTGGACAGGAGTTTAGTTTACAAGGGGAGTCTTAGGGTTAGGTTGAAGGGAGGGGAATTTTAAGGATAAGATGTGGAGCGGGGAGTCTTAGGGTTAGAGTTAGGGTAATGGAAGAGGAGGGTTAGCGTGAGGATTAGGATAAGGGTTGGGGCTGGCTAAATATTCACCAGTCGCCACTGAATATCTTTCAGAAGGCTATTAAATGTAATGTTAAATTTAGGTTTACTTATCAGAACTAAACCCCAGTCTTCTACATGCCCAAAACATCCATCAAATATCATCATTAGTACTTGCTCCAACATCTGCATTGGTGCATATAATACAACAGAAACAAATATAAACATGATGTTCCTCTGAAATGTTTCTGGAAGCGCATACAATGTTAAAGGACTACCTATAGAACGTACCATCCCCAATGTACCCTTGTAATATCTGGCTAGCCGTTCCACCAGTTCCCTGCTAGTGCTGCATTTGGAAATCTAAACACAGCAAAACTGAATCTTAGGATCCGGACAAATGACTGTATATATTTTTGAGAAATAGACCGTTTTTTGTCTTTTTGCAGTGTTACCGGAGATGTCAAATTGAAGAAGATGCAGAGTTCTTGCAATTATGAGTATTACTCAATAGCTGGCCAGAAGGTCAGATATCTACTAAAATTCAATGATAAATAAGAGCTGTTCTAGAATTTGTTTGGTGGCGTGGAAGTATTCACACTGTAAAAATACAATCTAATTGATCATTTTCTGACAATGTTAATAAATTGTTGACAAAGTGGGTGCCAATAGTGATGCCCAAATTCAATTTTTCCTCAAGCAACTGACCTGATTTGTTCTATTTTTTTTGTGTGGCTGGTGAAATGGAGCTTCAGGCTTTGTAACCTTAAAAGTTCTTAATTGAAGTGCAGTCTGAAGTAAAATCAGTGTGTAGAAATCACCTTACACAAAGCTGAATGTGGGTGCCATTAAACTAGTAGTTTGGCATTGGCACTAAAAGATCTAGCCACAGCTGCTTAGTAAGTATTATGTGAGTGTATTGTATTTTAGATATTCACATTAATCTTGAGCCTAACATCAAAGTACATGCAATCATATATGGCATATTACTGTGTAGCAAGGAAGCAGCACACACAAGTTTACAGACAGGTCAAGTGGTTGTTTTGTTTTTTGTCATCTGGGAATCCAAACAAGTAAACAAATACGCAAGAAGGTAGTGTGACAAATGTATCTTACATCATTTCATTATTGTATTTTATATCATAGAGACATGACCAATAATATATCTAACATCTATATAATTCCTTTGTTATTCTATATTTTTTTTGTTTTACACTTTATCAAGTGGTGTGGAATTGACTGGCAAGTCTTTACCATATAAACCATTACACAAGCTCATTTTCTAGCTTCTACTTTGTGTAATGTAATGTCCTGCTGTTAAATGCAACCTAGCAGAAAATGGACACAGTTTATTGATTCTATAAACTTTTTGTAAAAGGGTATTTCTTTTTAGTTTCATCTCATTAAACCAAAAGTAAGAAGCAAATAACTTTTCACAAAGACTATGCAGTTTTATTAAAAATAATTGAAAAAATTAAAATAAGAATGAAAGGAATAATATTTACATTAAAATAAGTCTTCACATTGCCTATGTATATACCTGTTATGAGGGTTTGCTTTTTAACACACCGGTGCTGAATTAGAATTGGGTCTACAGAAAAATCGTCTGCACCTTAGTAAAACCATTTTCAACTGTACATTTAAAATGTGCAAACAGGTTTAGAGTTGAGCGCTGATGTTTCCTAGTAGGGGCATATCTATCCCTTGACTCAGATGGCACTTGTCAGGAGTACCGGCCTATGGGGGTGCTGTCTGGCTGTGTCACCATAGCCAGGGGGTAGACATGAATTTAATCACCTTGCATGTTTTGCAGTTAATGCCCAGATTAAAATACAAGCCAGTGCCATGGTCTCTGCAGTGCTGTGTGAGTGAAAGAGTAGACCCTCAGCCATAGTCAGAGAACCGTTTTTGCGGGGAGTTCCGTGCGTATTTTTAGGATCGGATGAACTTGCACATGCGTATAAACTAAATTTGCGCTATCTATGTTGATTTTACACACGGAAGACCATTAGGCATGGACTTGTGAATCGCACTTGGGAACATACGTACGGAGGGGCGTGGTTGTAATCTGTCCGGAAAAAGATACGTGAAAGTGGAAGGCGCGTTTGAAGCCGCGTTTAGTTAGATACGCACGTACGTAAGTATTATGTGCACGTAAAATCAAACTAAAAGATCACAGTGCTCCAGAGACTCGTAAGTCTCCAGCAACCCAGCCGTGTGAGGGTAGTGTCATGGGTGTTGCCTCGCAACGTCAGTGCATATAACCTTTCACTGGCGGATCTCTGAATACGGCCCACTGTCTTTATTCTTCTACCTTAGCAGGAGAGAGGCAGGGTCCGTCCATTCAATTTCTGTAAACACAGCTACATGTGCTGACCGCTCCATAGAAATAGAGTAAGACAAAGCAGGGTCATTGTTGAACAGGAAAGAGTAGAAAAGTCACAGTAAAGGTGAGTGACTTATAAACTGTGTTTGGAGGTTAAGTAATGGTGGAGGGTTAATTGATTGTAGTTTAATGAGTGTGAACTAGGTAGAGGGTTTACTTAGTGTTATCTGACAATAAAAGGGTAGTTCATTTAATCATTTTTGGAGGTGGCTGTTTTTGTTTTGAAAGCTCATTTAATTAAATTCATTTATTCAAATATGAGACATACCAAGACTGTAAATATTTAACGAACGTTTATTTAGTTTTGAAAAATAATGTGTATACAATAATTTGTTTGGAAGGGATACTTTTTTGCTTATCATCTTTATAGCATTATATGATAGACTGTTGGCATCAACATATAATGAAAATGTTTTATGTTGTGAATATTGTGGCTACAATTTTACCATTTATATTGCTGAGCTCAATATGCTATTGTAATACAATTTGTATGAACACTTACTGCTTGTACAGGAGGTGCTTACTTTCACCACACACTGTCCTTGGTGTTATTTTATGTGTCTTTGAATAATAGCTGCTACGTAACACTGCCTGACATAATAAAAGTCAGTAAATAAAGACATCAAATTTTAATAAGGGGTTCTTCCGAATTTTTTTATCTATTGAGAGAAAATGACTGACGGGGTAACTTTTTGTGTTTATGTAGAGACATAAACAGATCACAGCGGCACAGCACACACGTTGCCGTCAGCTTTGCAACCATTGCGGCCGTGCGACTTGCACATCCACATTGGTTGCTGATTTATGAGGCTGTGTCCTTTCCAGAAAGTGTTTCAGACTCTCAGCAAAAGAATGGGCCAGGTCACTAATACCCCTTTCAGATCACTGCCCCGGCAATATCACGGGTTCACAGACCCGGGATATTGCCGGGGCAGCAGAGGATCTCAGGGTCACAGACCCCATTTGACACTGCAGGGCAGACCCGGAAAATTCAGAGACCCGGGTTTGCTCTGTCGTCATCAGACAGCGTAATTTGTTTACCGTTGCTCTGGCAACACTTGTCAGGGCAACAGTAAAAAAATTGCACCAATCAAGTGCGTTAGGTGCTACCCAGGTAGCACCTTTCACACTGCACCCCTACCCGTGTCAGACCCGGGAATAACCCTTTTTTTCATTGCTGCATTCCCTTACTGTTCCAGAGGAACAGGGGCTGGATTCAGACTTAATAAGGAGCTTGAAATTAAGGACCTGATTCACACTTAAAAACCTTCTTAAAATGAGAACTTAAAGTCACACCTGGGCTAAACCATGTTGATTGCAGGGGAGTCATATTTCATCAGTTGCAAACAGTACTAGTGTTTAGAGGTGATATTTCCCAGCCCAAGTCTAAATAACAGTGTGAAAATAAAGCTGGTCAGTATCTGTGTGCAGTAAGCAATTCAAAGATATATCCCTGCATGCAAAGAATACAAATAAATTTATTCCCCCTGCAATCAACATGGTTTTGCCCAGGAGTGACTTTAAGTTCTTATTTTAAGAAGTGTGAATCAGGTCCTAAGAGAGGAAAGTTACTCCTGGGCTAAATCATGTTGATTACAGGGGAATCATATTTCATCTGTTGCACACAGTATTAAAGTTGAGAGGTGATGTTTCCTATCCCATATTTAAATAACAGTGTGATAGTAAAGCTGGTCAGTATGTGTGTGCAGTAATTAATTCAAAAATATAATCCTGCATGCAAATAATATAAATAATTTGACATCCCCTGAAATCAACATGGTTTAACCCAGGAGTAACTTTCCTATCTTAATTTCAAGCTCCTTCTTAAGTCTGGATCCGGCCCTTGGTCCTCTGTTTCTAGCAGTGTGTCTAGAAGTTAGATCTAGCAATCTACAGATTAAATTTAAATCTGTTCCATATTCATGTGGTACAAGCAATAGCCAAGTATTTTCCTGTATGCAAAATAGTAAAACTCATTTTCATCCCTCATATTGCAATTCTATTTGATTCTAGATGCTGAATTTGTACTACATTTTCTTAGTATATGATACTATAAACCTCAAATCATTATTATACTTTTATTTAACACAGGTAATAGCCAAGAAATGAGAGTATGGATGTGAGAAAATAAACACATCTCTGTTTCCTGCTGTGATTAACAATTACAAGTAAACCTTTTTTTTTTATAAACGGTGTCTTAGTTTTTTTTAAATAGACAGATTAATTTCAAATTTACATAACTATTGTCATCTTCTACCAGCTGGAGAAATGGTGCTGCTATTTACCTCTGTTCTCGTACCATTCTATTTACTACAGTGACTATGCCATTTCAAGTTTCATGAACATATTCTATTTATTCTAATTAAATAGATAAAATATTCATAAAGTAATAAAAATAAGCACAAGAAATGTTCAGTAACTCAACAGGTGTGCATATAATCAAACCACGCACTAATGAAAAATGATGTAAATCTCTTAGAATCTTGGAATTAGCATAGAAACATAAGGAAGATTGCAAGTGAATCATCAGAAAATGTGTTCAAATGGAATTAAGGCTGTTTTAGTCTATGCTACCACTGTACGGAGTTGCTAGGTAACACATTACATTCTAGTCCACCAGCAGCAATTTTTACACTGGGTAACAAACAGATGGGAACTGGTTATTGAGATGTAGACAAAAAAAAGTGACATGGAATCTAATTATTTGTTGACAACCAAGAGTAAAAATGTTATATTATAACAAAACAAATGACTGACTTTTCTGTATTGTGTTCTAAAAACACAGACTAGACATGCTTAAAATATTACTAGTTACAGACAAATAGTCTATCAAAACATATAAACATATGATTTAAAGACGGTTTAAAAAATTTGGTATTTATGATTTATTTATATTTATCAAACTAAAGACAATGACACTGACTTCAAATGTATTTTGATTGTGTTTCAACAAATTATAAAATATACAAAAAAATGTATCATTTACAAAAGGCCAAGAGTCAGTGTTAAGGACCATAATCTTTGCACAGATGGAGCCTACTAGACCAAACAGAAATTACAACTGCAGTCTAAATAAACAATAAACACAACATGAAGTGCAATGACCAGCAGTTTTCAGTCCAAGTTCTAAAAAACAATTGATTACATAGCATTGAAGAAATATGTTTGCACATGTACATTGTTCACTATTTGTCAATTCCATCAAACAACTGTAAGATTAAAGAAAAAAACACTTATAAGGTGTATGAGTAATTAAATATATCATTGATCGCTACAAACAATTATTCTGCTGCAAAGACTTTCAAGTGTTTAAAAAAAACAAAAAAAAACCTTAAATAATTATAAACAAAAGTAGTATAGAAATAGAGAAGATAAGAACTTTGATATATGTTACCTAAATGCTATCTATCTATCTATCTATCTATCTATCTATCTATCTATCTATCTATCTATCTATCTTATCTATCTATCTATCTATCTATCTATCTATCTATCTATCACCCAAAGAGTCATGTATTAATAATGCAGCAGCCAAAAACATATGGTGCCAGAACTCCAAGCTATGTAATAGCTTTGTAACATCAACCATGAATTTAGGGAATTGAAAATAAAAATACACTCAATCTGGAAATTCAATATCTTCAGAAAATAAATTGAAACAGACTAAAGGCAAAAAGTACAGTGTAGCAAAGGTCAAAGTAAAATGTCCTTCTTACCAAGTACCCCAAGGCGATAGTTGACGGTGATGACTATAACATTTCCATAACTTGCTAGGACACTTCCATCAAACAAATTACCAGTTCCTTCCATATAAGACCCTCCGTGAATATACACCATCACAGGCTTGGGACCTCCACTATCTCTGATGTCTGCAAAAGAAAACATGTTTAAATATATTTATATAAAGTCATTGCAGAAAAAAAAACATTAGTTTACTCCATTTTCAATGTTTCTTAAGCTGCAATTGTGGTTTTGATTTTACGTAGTTTAACAAGTTAAATTTTTTTATTTCTTTGATATATTTTACTATTTCAAACAAATAGTGACTGGAATGCTCTGTTATGCCCATTATGTTCGGTTTTACACCAGAGACCAAATCATTCATACTAAACACATAATAGAGCAAGAAGCATTGTGTTATGTTTGCTGTATAACATTCTAAAGTTTCTTAGTAACTTAGCAGCCTATAGTCATAGCTGCAAATTAGATTTTCTTAATTTTCTCAGATTTTTGGCACCTCTGACAATGTTAAACTGATCTTCTTATATTGTCCTTAAAATTCTGAGACAACCTGAGTTAATACAGTTTGGTAAAGTATCCCTTGTATGTATCAAGTATTGATCTGTTGTAAACTATAGAAATTGTCAAAATTTGTTTTTCTATCTATTATTTATTGGCTAATTTGAAAGAAATCTATTTCACTTTAACTGCCTAGTAACAAAATAAGGACTAGTATATTTATCGTTAATGTGCCTGTAGTTTCTCCCCAAGGGCAATGGTTAAAAGGAAAAACCTCTATAGTGCCCTGTGCAACATTCTAGCACCAAATAAATGTAAAGTAATTCAGATAGTTAAAAAAGATGGATGCACGGGTAGGCAGGCAGTGTGCACTTGGCTTTGCATAAGTCTTGGATACCTCTCAACCATTCTAAATGTGGTGGAACATTTCTTATTTTAGATCTCTGCACCCTCTTTTCTCATTGGTAAGGCTTTGGAGCAGAGACTGGAAGATATTTCATTGCCAGAGCAGCAATGAATAAGTGACATATCCCTGTCACTGATGCATACTCCAAAGTAAGGGCAAAGTAGCCAAGTAGCCAAATCATGTTGAACTGCAAGGGAAGGCAAATTTAAACTGTGCAAACAGAATTCGAGCTGACAGGTGAACTACCAGATCAACTCTAATTTATAGTTTAAACATAGAATTATGCAGTATGGGCTTGATCCAGACCTACGCTCGCATGCGAGCTAACGCTGATCGTAAGCGTAAAATCGGCATTAAAAACGCACTGCGCATGTGCATAGTGACAACTTCCGGTCGTACCAAAGACCTATTTGTAGCGGCGATTCGAGCATCCGTATTGTTTGCGTTTTTCCCGACGACGGGGCATGTTTATAGTACGAAGTTAGTACAGACGCTGGAGTTAAGGAATGTAGGCAGGGGAGCCATTTAACTTGTACAGTATGGGCGTGCTTAGGCCACTACGAACAGCGTGTCGCTACGAATATACGTACGAACACATGGAAAAGTTAGGGTAGGGCTCGGCGAGCGTAATAAAAGGAAGGTAAGGGGAGTGTCGTGGGAGTGAAAGTTTTTACGCTGCAGCGGTAATACGCTCCGCTCTCATGCGTAGGTCTGGATCAGACCCTATGTGAGAGTTGTGTGCAAAAGCCATAGTTGCTAATTCTCCTTGCATATCAGGGAGACTGGCTGAAGAGTGGGTGATCTCCCTGACTTCCTGAAGTGTTTGGCAATCTCCCTGATGCTACAGTAAATCAATTAAAGAAGTCATTGCAGTATGGTGACAGAATTTAATAATTATTCCCTATTTTACTGCATTGAGACCTATGAAGATGGCAATTTTCATGGTGGTCAAGATGTTATCTAAGACTGGTAATTAGCTAAGACAACATGGCTTCAATAACGGAGTAGGAAATGAAAAATACACTCCGGTCTCTTGTTAAACAGTTGCAATGCCACAGATTTTTTTTTTTTGCTTTCCTATAAAGTTGAAGGTGTCAGTGTGTCACAGACTTTACAATAAGTACTGAAAGTATTTATTCACTGACAATTTAACAATCAGTAAATACAGATGCCTCCATTGTTAAGAATTCGTTTTCTTGGCAGAACTAGACACACTGGTCCGGATTCACAGTTACGTAGTTTTCATCTTACGTACGTTGTTTTAAGAATTGAGTGGCTTATTTATGCTATCTACGTACCATTTCTGTACGTAGATTGCGTAAGCGCGGTCTAAAGACTACGCTTATGCAATCTACGTACAGAAATGGTACGTAAATAGCGTAAATAAGCTACCACAAATGCGTAGTAGCTCAATTCTTTAAACAACGTACGTAAGACGAAAACTACGTAACTGTGAATCTGGACCACCCATAGTTGGAGCCTATCACAGGACACATCCATTTGGTGCAGCGCCATGATAATACTCATCACAATTTCCCTGAATTTCATTTATAAAAGTTGGCAACCATGGCTGTTCCTCAGCTGCAGTTACACCTTTTTAAGGGCAAAAGAGGTATAAGTGTAAAAGGGAGTATTACCATGTTGCAATGTGAGGGACGCATTAACTTTCATTATTTCGCATTCAGGGAAAATACTTTTTACATAGAACACACATTCTGCATAGCTTTATGAGTAAGCTGTAAATTATAGGAAACTTCAGCTATCTGATGTCACAGTTCTGCCTTCACCCACAGTTCACCATGGTTTTACCCAGGACTACACGTGCACGTGTTTTGCCCTTACTCTCAAACTCTAGATCAGCCCCATCGCCACCAATACCATCTCACTGGGCAGAATAACCCAGGGAAGGGAAAAAAGTTGAGTGATAGTAGTGTCTTACTTGTTTATAAAATGTTGAGTAATTTTTAATATTCAAGTCACTGTTTAAAAACAATGGGCTGGATCCTTGTGCATGAAATTAGTTACTAAAGGGTTAAACCATGTTGATTTCAGGGGGAGCCAAGTTAATTGTATTCTTTGCTTGCAGGGATATATCTTTAAATTGCTTACTGCACACAGATACTGACCAGCTTTACTATCACACACTGTTATTTAGACTTGGGATAGGAAACATCACCTCTCAATACTAATACTTTTTGCAACAGATGAAATATGACTCCCCTGAAATCAACATGGTTTAGCCCAGGAGTAACTAAGTTCATGCACTTAACAAGGTCTGGATCCAGCCCAATGATATAAAAAATTATGAAAAAAAAGGTGTTATTTTTTTATTACAATAAAACACTTTTTACTTATAGCTAGAAATTTAAACATAAGGCATTGATTGTGTAGTGGATAAATTACATAATAATAAAAATAATAATAATAATGGGCCTGATTAACAGTTAATAGTGTGGACAGATCCACACCTAACTTACTCATCCTGCCCCTGAACCCGCCTCCTGTTTTTAGGCCAAAGGCCTACCTTATCTTACCGTGCGTAGTTTCCTTCTTAAGAAAGAAACTACACACTAAGAATGTCTCTCCCCGACCTCCCTCCACC
>WWET01000021.1:1390121-1419615 GCA_011038615.1 Limnodynastes dumerilii
CCACCCACCTTCTGCCCGAGGCTGCCTTGGCACGCCTCCTCCTGCCTAAGCTCCTACGTGCGGTCTTTAAAAATCACATGTAGTCAATCTAGGTACCTAAACGGTATGTAGATTGCGTAAATTGCCTACTACACATGGAAAGCTTCTTAAGTGTGAATCAACGCAAATAATACTAATAAAAATAATAAGTGTTTGATCTACAATATATCTAAAAATCTATGGCCAGATTTACTAAGCTCCAGGAAAGGAAAAGTGGAGATGTTGCCCATAGCAACCAATAAGATTCTGGCTGACATTTTCTAGTATGTAATAGGAAAGTTAGAGCTATAATCTGATTGGTTTCTATGGCCAACATCTCCACTTTTCGTTTCCCACAGCTTAGTAAATCTGGCCTTTATCTAATTTTTTTTAAACAGTGTGGTGCAGACTTTTTTTTGTAGTCTTTAGAGGCAGCTGTGCCGCCGCTATTTGTATGATATTTTAGTTTACATCTAGATAGTAAATTTCATGATTATGTTAGCAGAATTTACATATTTATTTCAAAATATAATGGTGTCCAAAAGTAAAAATGGCATTTTCATACAGAAATGTCTGCAAGATTGACAATATTAATAGCTTAATACAGAAGAAACTAAATCTCAGGAATTACCAAACATCACCTGTTGACATTTGTTCTTCATGATTGTGACATTAATATGATTAAAGAATGAAAGATAAATTATTAATCTGAAATCATTAGCTGTGTGTTCACAGCAGAATTGTACATTGCTAATTGTATGCTTGGAGGTAACACAGAGGGAGATTGTTTCAGAACTCTTCCTTAATTAAAATTACATAGAATTAGAGAGTACCCACTGAGAACAGTAATGAAATGTTAGTACCACTGTTAAACCAGTTAGGAATCTTTGAGTACTTGCAAAACAGTTGTTTAATCCAGAGCTGGGGCAATTGTAGCAGTTCTTTTAACAATACTTCTTGTCTCTGTGTGACGATGTGTAAATCAGAAGAAACGACCAAGTAATTAGATTCTTATAGGTACAGTCTTCATCCTGTCACTACAGACAAGCTTTGTGCTTCTTTTTCCATGTCAATTATATCCAATATAATTGATTGTATCCTGATAGCTATCACTTTGACAAATGTCCTAGTTTAATGTGGCCATTGGTAATATGGGGCCTAATCTCTTTCAATATTCTCAAAGGGATTATTTACTTGTGTTGTTCAGACCAGTAGTGTTAATTGGCGGAAGCCAATAGCCAGTTTATCAGGACTAGTAACATTAATCAATCGTTAATCAAGCTTGTTGCTGGGATTATAATGGAATTCCAAAAGAAAAACAGTTTGTGTGTGTTATAAATGATATATTTATTTTTTAAAAGCTTAACACATAGTAATTAAAAGGCTTAACCAAATAGTACGTATTAATATAATTCAATAAATTACATGTACAAAAACTAGAGAATAAAAAGAGGACCTCTACATGGGATCATTTGGATAGCAACAGTATATATGTGATCCTCATAAGTGCCATGTTACTAGTATTTTTATAAGTGCAATCCTGTAAACAAAAAGCTGTTTCAATTTTAAATACAGTATTTTATTTTAAATATACTGGGCCCTATGCAGACTACCGGACGTATAACATATGCGTCCGGTGTTTAGCGTTTTTTCCTACTGAGCGTGCGTAGTACATTTTTTACGTTATCTATGTATCTTTTCCGCATTTATGCACATGCGCAGTAGGAAAAAAACGCTAAACACCGGACGTATATGTTATACATCCGGTAGTCTGCATAGGGCCCATTATTATTTACACATCATTCTTTTAATAATTTTTTGGGGTCAATAAAGAATGATTTATTTGGCATGTGCCACTATTAATGTTTTGTTTAAGATAGTATTGGCTTACTTTGCACAACACATTTTTTGTATGTTTATATTATGATGGTTATTATTATTATTTTTATGTTATACTTTATACAAGTCTAATATGGGTAACACTTTATGACTATGGGACTGAGCCAGAATTTGATAGTAAATAAAGGAATAAATGTGTACCTAAAATATAAATGCTCTAAATGACAATTTATAATGTAACTGTTATATATTGTTGTGCAGCAAGCAACAGCTAAGGATTTTTGATACATTGGAAAAGAAAGCCCAAAACCAAAACAACTAATCTATACGCCCTATAATGCAACATACGGCTGGATCCAGAACTATTAAAGTGAGGGGACTTACACACGTCATGTGCGCCCGATGTTACACAAGCGTACCTTCTAGTATGAAACTCGGTTCCATGCGTTAGAAGTTACGATGAAAGGCTGACCCTTCATTTACGCATGCTGCCTTCCTACCAATAAGGCAGGGATAGGCATGCAAATTAAGGGTCAGAGATGGGGACCGCCAGTTACACATTGATCATTGCCTAAAGTTAGGGTTCTGAACACATGTCCAGAAGTAGTACCGAAAGAGGGGAGTGATGGGTGCGTGCCTCTACCTTGTGTCATTTCTGACCCCCCGCACAGATGGAAAGTGCGCGGGGTTCTGAATCCGGTCCATGGTGTGTAAATATGCACTTATTTTCCCTGCCACGTTCACACTCAGTACTGTGTAATTTTGCCACTATATAAATCATTGGTAAGGCTTCATCTCGAATATGCAGTTTAGTTCTGGGCACCAATCCATAAAAAAGACATTTTGGAACTAGCAAGGGTTCAGAGAAGGGTGACAAAATTGTTAAAGGGTATGGAGTCATTGAACTATGAGGAAAGGCTAGCCAGTTTAGACATGTTTACTTTAGAAAAGAGGCGTCTAAGAGGAGATATGATCAATATATACATATACATCATGGGTCATTACAGAGAACTTTTTACCCCAAGGACTGTACACAGGACACGGGGGCACCCACTAAGGTTAGAGGAAAAGAAGTTTCACAACCAGCAAAGGAAAGGGTTCTTCACAGTAAGGGCAGTCAGGATGTGAAGTCCACTGCCAGAAAAGGTTGTGATGGCAGATTCACTGGATATGTTTAAGAAAGGATTAGATACATTTTTAGCAGAAAAGGACATCCAGGGTTACCAGGACCGCTAATTTAAATAAAGGACAGTAGTGGAGCAAGAGAGAAATGTATTTATTTATTTATTATGATTGCAACAGTTTGGAGGTTGCTTCATATGGATTAGCTTCAAATATAAAGATAGGGATCGCAGGAGATCCAAAATAGGTTGAACTTTATGGACTGTTGTCTTTTTTCAACCTCATCAACTATGTAACTATGTATTAACATATTTAGCAGTAGGTTTAGAACCCTATGACATTTTTAATTGTGACTATAAAATGGAGGTATTTGGGTCTAAGCATAACTGTTTTAGCTGATGCATAAAACATTACTTCTTTCTAAGCTAAAGTGATATAATAGTTTTAGACCTGGCAATGCTTCTTGATCTAATGTGTTTACGTCACAGTACGTTTTGAAAGCTATAAAAAAAAAAAAGAAAATATATGTCTTAAGAAACATCAAAGGTTTGGATGATGAATTATATTGATTTCAGTCTTTTGTTTGAAAACAAATAACGCACCACATATTTTCATTAGCGATATTCAAATTAATATATTCAGGGAATGTTAGAAGACATGCAAAAAAGGGTATGTTGAGACTTAAAACAGTGTTAGTTCAAAGATTTCACAAAATATATTCAAGAAGTGGGATGTAAGTTATCAAAAAAAAATCTTGTCAAGAAAACAAGAAGAGCATTGGTGAACACACTTACTGTTTGCATAAAAATGTAAAATGCAACAACATTCAGTCGATAAAAATGGAGAAAAAAATATAAAACAAGCAAGAAGACAAAACACATCAATCAAAAATGGGATAAAAAGTAAAACTCTTCAAAATAGAGACAAGAATTCAAGAAAAAGTAAAGGAGATATGTTTTCAGGGATTCCTTGTCATGCAAATCAGTTTGGTGGCAAAAAATACCTTCATCTTCAGCACCTTCATTATCACCTAAATCATCTGTCTGTTTCTTTGTAAGGGGACCTAGGATTGAGAATGGAAACATGGAGCAAAACAGTTCAAGAATATAGCATACAAAAAAAATGAAGAAGAACAGCAAAATATTACACATCCCCGACATACAAAAAAAACAACAAAAAAAAGAATACTGTATGCTTTTGTTAAACTGTAAAACGCTACAGTATAAAACTAGGGATTTTTTTAAACAGTGTAATGTGAACATGATACATTTCATAGTAAAGATCTAACCATTTCTAAAGCAATACATCAAATGTTATCTTGTAAAAATCATAGCAACTTATTTTCATTTTTGTTTAAAATCATTCTGTTAATGGTAAATAATTACATTAGTGTTTATGATTAGCAAAGCACTTAGCAATGTCAGTAACATCGACTGAAAAAAATGTACAGATAAACAAACACATAAAAAAAGAAAAAAATAGACTCGGTTTCAGTGTCAGGGCCAAACATATATTTCTGTGAACACATTTGGCATGCATAAAACAATATCACCAACAAAGATGCTGAAGATACTAGCTGCAGGAGGAAATAAAACAGGACCTTCTCATGCATGAAACAATTGCACTACAAAGTGGAAGATGAAAAGGTGGATGTCAATAGCATTTCATCAAGAAGCATGCATTGCGTCAACACAGTCCACAAGGAAAAACTGGCAACACTCTGTAAATATACTTTCTAACTGTCAGGATGATGTATTTTAGAAAAATGTTAAAGCTCCTCAGGACAATGGAAGAGTAATATATCACCAAGCTTTTTCAAATTGCGTCTCTGAAAGACTCCATCTTACACAAAAAGCTTTGCACTACCTTTTGAAACGTGCCTTGGGCAAGTAAAAGGTATCTTAAGCCAAATTTATTTTAAATCAAATGTTATGTAAACATTATTATTCCATACAACCATAAGGTTAATATTACAGTCCACAGCCATTGCCTTGAAGAATCTAATATTTGTTCTTGAAATTAGGAATTTAATTATTTAGAGAGATTTGTATAGGTGTCACAAGTGTTTTTTTTTTTTGCGGAAAATAGCTTTCATTTTATGTCACTGAAAAAGAAATAAAGAGAAATATGATTAGACCGCCATAATAAAACAGCACCATAGGCTACTTTCTCTATAAATATATCACAAATAAACTTCTGTTCACTGAGTGTACCCATAGTAAACACATATTCCTGTTGGCGCTTTTAGATGTATTTCTGCTGTCTGTCTTGTGACAATAATCATCAATTATTTAAGGTGAAATAGTTTAAAAACTCAAATTTTATTGTAGCACTCAATATTATGGAAGACTTCTAAGTTGAAATGATAAAAATATATAAAACAATACAAAATACATAAAATGTAAACCCCCTAAATACTTGGCAACAGACTACTGTCTATATAAAATATTTGTAAATATGATTAGATTTAGCACAGCATAATCGCAGACCCCCTGTTAAAAATGTGTGCACCCTATCAGACAGTAATGACTGTACAAATGAGCAAACAAAGGTGTATAGACAAATAGGTTGAGAGGTGTAATGTAGCAGCCTATGCAATTTGAATACTTCAAGGTATCTTTTATTACATTTTTTACAATTAATATAAATTGGTTAAAATTATGTGTTTATTAAAATAAAGATTTTAAACATAATTACAAAAATTTTAATCTTTTAAATACAATTAAACAACCCCTAAGAATTAAATTGTATGTAAAATAATTTTGTGTGGCAATACGCTGCTATTCAATTTTAAAAATTTCAATTTTTATATATATAGTACAGTATATACATAAATGTAAACAAGTGATGCTATTCATGCTTTATTTTGAAAATGTCACTAAATATTAAGCCATTGTAATTAAGTACATCATATATAATGTGTTGAGTAGTTACCGTATTATTAATAAATCTGTTACTATATACTATTTATTTTCATTGCTACACCAGAACAATGCATCTTTTATCCATCAAAGACTTCAATTATCGCAGCTTATTTGACTTCATTTAGCAAGTACCATCTTTAACCATAAAATACCTCATTAATAGTCATTTACAAACTGCAAAATGGGCAGAAATGCTTCTTTATGTCCTCAATGGTGTCTACGTGCAATACAAGGTGTATACCAACTACACTTGTTCCTTACCCACTCTTTAGCTCTTACAACTATTTATGGACCTATAGACTTATTTTGTTCTGGAGGCTAGAGTAACAATAACACATTCCACAATGATACAGTCGACCCGCTTCTGGTCCCGCCCACTCTCTCCTCCGCTTTGTCCATGCTCTCTCTTCCTCTAAAAGGATGTTGATCAGTTAACCTCTGAACGTTATGCCCCTCTTATTTCATACACCTGAACACCAGTTCCTATTTGAAAACCCTCACTCTGCACAGGATTTATAGTACTGATCACTCACACCCTGGTCTCTCAATACTGTGCACTATGGAAATAAAAGACTTTAAAGAGCAAATAAAGCTTGTATTTGACATTAATATATACCCCAAAGGTTATGTGTTACTAAGCCACGTAATATCCGTGAAAGAACTGAAGGGCTTTTATTTAACCATACATGTCCTCCATGCTGTCTTTCAATATTCTGCAGGGGGTTTCCATGCTAAAGGAGAGATGCATTTTGAACTATACAGCGAGACACACTGACATTTTAGTAAACTTGCTCTGCATAACAGACCTGCGTGCACTGATAGATTCATACACACAAGGGTTAGTCCAGTAATGTCAAGGCAATTCAATTAGGTGCTGTCTCAGCTTCTTAACCTGCCGAGAAATCCCTTTGGGACACTTTGTCAAAACTATAAAAGAAGTTTCAGCTATCTGTATTGATGTCGGAATGCAATACTTTAACATTTCCATTTACCAGTGTTACAATAGAATAACATTGAACAATGGATTCCTGATTCATACAGTTCTATTTAAAGGTTTGGACACCTCCTGTTCAAATTGCATGTTCAATGTCCTAGAGAAAGTAGCTATCATAAGTGGTGCAGGCTAAATCATAGCATATTCCAGCACATTTTAGTCTATAATTGCAATAACTTAATTATTTTTTTTTCATGCTGCAGCATTTAATTGACTTTTGTTAGCTTATATATTATGCCATTTAGAGTTAATTCTTATATGGTATGGCTTCACCCAAGAATAATTATGAGGAGACCCATTATTGAAAAACCAGGAACACAATTATTAAAAGTTATGTTTCCCCGCTCCCCGGGACCCTAAAATTTAGACTTTAATAAAATCTCTGTTTATTGGTGGTTATATTGTTTTCTGTACATTACAATATTAACTACATATTTTAATTTCTTTATTATGTAGGATTGTTTAATTTTTGTTTTTATTTTTTATGCTTTTTATCTCATTATCTTTCATAAGTGAATCGCTTATATCCTTGTTTATTGAACTGATTAACACAGTTGGCTGATTAACCTGTAGTGCGTATAGCTGAGTTTTAATTCTTGCGTAACATTCAGCTTGGCCTGGCCACTTCTTGATGTACATATAATGGATCAACCTTTGTGTTAGCTCGTGGTGCACTGAATCGCATGAGCCCTCCGAGTCTACTTTATTTCCCTTGCTCCCACGCTGTAAATGACCAGATTGAAAAGCTGGTATATTTAGATATCTAGAAAGTAAAAATTATGGGACAGACGTTTCTAGACATTTGTGTGTTTTACCTACAGTATGCACGGAGGTCTATGCATGGAAGAGGGGAGTGAACTTCTCTGTCACTCCCCTCGTCGTGTGCAGTTATGGACACTTCCGTGTTCCACAGAGCAATCTTAATTTTTCCGTGCAGATCTGTGTCCACATACACACAGATCCACAAGGAACTCTTAAAAGCCAAGCCATGAAGATATTCTGCATGCCTAACCCTGCCCCAGTTGTCAGATTGAGGCAAGCAGTGGTGAGATTAAGATTGAGGCATGCAGAAATATATATACCGGTATATATCTTTTCATGACAGCGCCAACTAGAGAGACAGCTTTTGGAATATACTGTATAAGTGTTTTTTTGTTTTCTTTTTTTAACACAATAATTCCCAAATCCCCCAGTTCAGATTGGGCAGTACTGTCAGTAATCTCTATTCTAGCTTTTATCTTTAAAAGACCCACTAAACACAACATTTAAACAGAGGCTTAGATAGATGTTAAATTTTGAATATTTAAAATAGGGTCTCCCATTATGCTGTAGCTTTTCAGGTAGAATACAGGATAGAGGTGGGCCGACCAGTGCAGTTGATCACTTAGAACAAGCAGAGTAAACCTTTGGCATTCTACAAGTTGTGAAACAAAAAGTCCCATCATGCTTAGCCATGAACTCTGGGAGCTGTAGCTTCACAATAACTAGAAAATGATCAAGAGTTTTAGCACCATGGAAGGTAAAATTAACTGTTCAGACAGTGTTCCGACATTATTAACTCTGGATAGGTTGTACTGAAAATGGGCGGTCATTTGAAACATGCAAATGGATGCGCAGCGCCATAACTAGGGGTGGGCGATAGGGGCAGTCGCCCAAAGCACAAAGTCGAAGTGGGATGGCAGAATGTTCATTTTTAAGGTTAAACTATTTAGTAATTCAGGGTTGGGGGCACTATTTTTTCTTTTTGCCCCTGGCGCTACGATTTCTATGGGCTGTGTTTTAACTAAAAATAGGGCTATTTAAGGAAGGAAACTTTCCTCTGTCTTACATTTACTCCGGCCATGAGCTGGCGCAAACACAGGGAATCCAGCCTGCTACCTTGCTCACAGCAGCACTAAACAGCCAACTTTCTCTTTGGAATATAGTGGAACTCCCTGTTACACTTGTGAAGAGCGCACAGAAGTGGACATAACTTTCTATGCTTGCTCCCATATTGGATATGCACAGTGCAAAATCCCGCTGCTCTTACACCTAAAAAGCAGATGTTAGTGTAGCTCTGAATCAGCTCCCTGGAGTGGTGAAGGTTGCCTATGCCCAGTTTAAGTAGCCACAGTTGCCAAATATAAAATATAAATATATTAACATAAATATAAAATATAATTATTAGATTCTAGGAAAATGATGTTTTGATATAAACAATAGAATAGGACTTTAAAAAAAAATGAGAAAAAATTCTATTTAATCTAGAACAAAACTCAGTCAGAGCTTTGCAGCGTTGTGTCGAGCGGATTGATCTGCTTTTCTTCCAAGAAACACTCTAAGTATCAGATAAAAATGCAAAGAAAATAAATGTATGAATACAATCAAATGGAACCATTTTTTTTTGCTCAGATTTAGTGAAGAAATGAATAATGACTGCTTGGAAATCTCCATATGTAGCTACCAGTGATTGCAGAGCAATCTATGATCTGCACAACATGCGCCAGCACAAGTAAATAAAGAGTTTCCGCAGAGATTTAGCAGTTAATTAAACTTTACCCTCAACATTAAAATTTGCATATTGCTTTATTAGTTTGAAACGGCATTTCAATATACGTGGAAAATAATAAAATAACACATAACATTTAAGGCTTGTTAGCTTTAATCCTCTCTCATAAATGCTGAAAATGTGAGTGTTCATTGAGAAAATTAACAAAAAGGGCGAATGATTATGGTTAGTACTTTAGTGTCACGCAAAGGGATTAATGTACAGGGACAAACACACACATATAAGCTGTGGTATTATGTAACTCTGTAAAGCAAACCACAACATTACACTATATCTAATTAAAGAACCTAGCAGATCAAGCCTCTGCTATAGTTAAAGTTGGGAAACATTTACACGCATAAGTATAATATCTTTCTTTTTCTACAATCTAACTAACAACAACATAGGAGGCATCAGACACCCCCATCTGTAGTAATTTTTTTCTATCTCTTCCTATCTAAGTAAAGATTGCAAAACTCATAGCTCTGTCCAGCTGCTAGCATGGAGATAATGTGATGGCCAGACGTGTTTCCATGTGTCTTCCTTTCCTTGGAAGGGATCATTAGGCTTCATTACTATATTTTTCATAACATGGTGAATCCTGGAAAGTAATAAGCTAGAAAAGGCTTCCCACACCATGCAAATTGTATTAGTATTACAGTAATAACTATTATCTTAACTGATAAGAGAGTAAAATCATTTTAAAATGCTTTATTGCAACAGATGGTCCGTACACAAATCCTTTCTCATGGTTAGTTACGACATATGCCTGAGCAGGTGAACATTTTGAGATATTTGGCATGCATTTCCTCACAAATCCAGGGTATGCATTTCCTCACAAATCCAGGCTTGGCACTTGTTTTACAGTTAGGAAAGAATGTTCTAACTTAATCAATAAGCTTTGGTCAGGAAACCTAGTACCAGCCTGTGAGTTGGTACTGATACTAATTATTTCATTCCACACATAGAACAGCTGTCTATATCCCCACATCCAAACCTACTGTTCTGGTGGATACCTCTTTAACATGTATGACTAAAAATCGTTGCCATTCTATGAAGTTTATAATGCCTTGTAATATTTTATACTGCATTCAAAGTTCAGTGTAACTATGGGGTAATTTAGTGTGAACTATTGAGAGGGGGTTAATTTTGTATGAACTTGGTTAACCTACTGTGGATTCAGGTAAGTGAGGGTTACTTTTGTTTAAACTTTGCTTAGGGGTGGTTAACTTATTTTGAACTGGATGAAAGGGGTTAATTAAATTAAAACTAGGTGCAGGTAATATAGCATCTAATATGGTAAAGGACCTGATTCAGAGTTGCCCATCCGTGTAAAAAGCACACGGATACATAGCAGTTTTGCGCTACTGCGCATGCGTGAAAAGCAATTTAGTGTACCCGGTTGCATCCGAATCCGGCTTTTTAACTATGCAAAAAGGGGCGTTTCAACATATGTTAAATAGAAATCTGGGCGTAGATGTGCAACTGCACCTGCATCCGTGTTTGGCGTAATATGCGATTCTGCCTTTATTTTTCCAGCTGCCTAGACCTGATGTAAGCTGTTTTGTTTACTTTAAAGGAACCTAGAGCTGATGTCAAAGTAATGATTACTCAAATCAGAACACCTGAAGCAATCCTATATACCAAAAAGACTCATAGCCTATAGTTTTTTTTTAATTTACACAAATTTTGAAAAAAAAACATTTTTGAATGCTCAATAGTTAGAAATGCTTGCTCACAATTATTTCAAAAATTTAAAGTTGTGTGAGTAAAGTCCAAAGTACTCATATTGCATAACTTGCTATGAATAATTATGTTTACTTTGGAATCTGCACTTTGCAAAGCTTTTAACAAATAAACACTTTTAAAAAGTATTTCTCTCTCTCTCTATATACTTTCACATTCTAAGTGCGATTATGTTCAACACATACGTGTGTAGTATGCGTTTGTGCTGCACTCCTCTGTGAATAGGTCGATGATACTTTGAACCAAAGTTTGAAAAAATACAGAAAAAAAGTTGAGATTCTGACTACGCATTGAAAATTCGTATATGTGCCCAATTCAGAGTTGAAAATTTCACACGTGAATGCGCATCTTTGTATAGCACGTATTCAAATTGGGTATTGCGTATCCACATTGTGCTGACAAGCAACTCTAAATCAGGTCCAAAGAGAGTTCATCTAATGTGAACTGGAGGCTGAGTTAAGTTAAATTAGTGTTACATTTTTAATTAGTGTGACTTAGAGGTAGTTTGTTAATTTAGGATAAACTGGGGGTGGGTGGGTTAATTTAGTGCATTTGGGTATGTGAAGGTTACTTTTGTGTAAACAAAACTTTGGAGTTACTTTGCATGAAATAGGAGAGAGGGTAATTTAGTGTGAACTAGAAGCGAAGGGAGTTTACATTTAAAAATTAGTGAGATCTAGGGGGGATCCATTTGGATTAAACTAAGGAAAGGGGTGGTTAATTCGGTGTGCTGGGGAAGAGGACTTTATTTAGTGTGAACAGAGCCTTTTGCTCTCTCCATCAAAAGTGTATGGCTCACAACTTGCTGACATGAGGGACCTGGTCCAGAGTTTTTAGGCAGTGGATGCGCCAATCTGCTGCCCACGTTGCATGCGTACTATCCAGAGCTGCGATCTTTATAACTCTGGATAGAGCATACAGAAAAGGTGCATGCTTTTGTAACATGCTTATTGGTAGAGGCTGTGAGGGGTACTCAAAGCACCCTATACAAGATTGCATGTTTTTTTTTCTTAATCACAACAGAGTCTTATATAATGGCTGACTAGAATAAGTGGCAATACGCTGCTTATCTGGCTTTTAAAAAAAAACATAATTTTGAATGTTATTGTTTTAAAAAATAAATGATGGTTCATTTTTATACTAAAGCAAAGTGTATTACACTTACACCAGCTCTGAGCTAGTGGAAAATTTAGGTGGAAGTGAATGGAATCTTTGCATTCGCTCAGAGCACACAGGTGTGGACACAGGTGGGTAAGCAGCAGTGCGCCCATCTTTCTGCGCTCGCTCCTGTTCTGCACATGTGCAGAGCGGTTTTCTGCTGCTGTGCTTCTTTAAGGCTCCATGGCAGCATTATGAAGGTAAGCGAAATTACTTTATTCAAATTTATTTACAATGAAATTAATTAGTAGGGGTCTAAAGGGAGGTTTAGTTCTTGATTTCTTGTTAAATAAAAAATTGGTTTTCATTTTAAGAAGCTGATGTTGCGTCAATTTATATTGTAAAGTCAGGATGACAGAATAAAACTGTGTGTGTGCAGAGGGGCCCATCTTGATTTCTAATGACACTATGGAGATAGCAAGGGCTGGAGAAACTGTGCTAAATGCAAGCATGTCTGGGAGCAACAGCGGAGAGGGGGTGTTGTTCCACTGAAGCTATTTTGGAGACTTTAAGGGGTGTCTCTTGAGGTAAGTTTGACTCTCAATTTACAAAAAAATAAAATAAATATACATATATATATATATATATAAGAACTGGAGAGCCGGCACTCAAATGAAAAAAATAGTGGGTTTAATTAGAAATCCGACGTTTCAGTGTCCTAAGACACTTTCATCAGGGAACAATATAACAACAAGAGTAAAGACAAACGCTCAAGTATTTATAGGTAAAGAAATAAATGACTCACCCAACGCAGAGCATCAGAACCGCAAGCTGCACGCTGAACCGGAGCTCCTCCTTCCCGGCGCACAGTAAGTAGGAGTCGCGTGTAACGGGTGTCAATACTGGTTGCCAAGCAACGAACCGGACGCTACCGCACTGTATCGCAGGTAAACAAAGAAAAAGGCACCCGTGGGCTCAACGACACAAACATACTCACATAGCGGTGGTCGGGGGGAGACTCCGGGAGCGGGCAACCTGACAGCAAAAAAATCTACTGCGGGGAAGAGTAAGAAAAACAAGTTATTTAAAATAAAAATATTAATGAATCAAAAAAGATAAGAAGCATAAGAGGGGGGAAAAAACACAGGGGGGAAAAAAACACAAGAAAATGTCCACAAAAAGAAAAGAAAACACAGAAAATAACTAAAGAAAACAATGTAAAGGAAGATACTCATTCAGTCCCCTGGGAGAGACACAATATATATATATGATCCAACATTGGGACTCTCATTGTTAGAGTTAGGACCACCATATGCAGAAATCCCTTGATGGTGGCTGGTGGCTTATCGTATATTTGCGCAAATATGTGTAAATGACATTTCTGCATTTTATTTTACAGTTAGAACGGTATAGTCTGTTACTGGTTTATGGCAGTGTTTCTGGGGCATTTTCTTCCCTTTGTTTCTGTAGCTAGCAGATTACCCCCCGGCATTTCATGCACCTGTTAACATTTACCTATAAATTGATTGAGCAACTTCCATTCTGTGTTTTTAAATGCAGGCAACAAGCAAGAGAGATGAATAATATGAAGAGCAAAGTGGTTCAATTCTGTCTATCTACATCCTATATAAACCCCATATTCAGCCCCAATATGTGATCTACTGATGTATATCAATACAGTTTTATATTGTATACATAGGATTGGATGCAGACCTCCATGCGCGTTATGTACATATAAGGTCTGATAGTCCACAGGTAAGAAGGAAGTGAACTCCCATTTACTCCTCACTCACGGGTGGGCATTGAAACAGTTATGATGCAACTCATTAACCTTGTATGTACTGTGCGAATCAGCGGATGTACGGACCACTGATCCGCATGAAAGTGTCAAAGCCATCCCATATTGTATAACTTAAATGGTCTCCTCTTGCTCACCTTGCAGAGTTTTGCCGAGCAGAGAGGATGGCCCACCCTGTCATCCATGGCCCGGATTCAGAGCTGCACTTACACCTTTTTTTAGGTGCAAGTGTAGACCTGAGCAATACCATGTTTAACTTGAGTTCTGTGTGCAAAAGTAATGTATTTTCGCTGCATGTAAAAGATTTAAGATTAATGAGCACCCCTCATTTTTCAAAATGGTTTAGCTGAGCTGTACACTTGCACCTGTTTTACCCTTACTCCCAAACTCTGAATCCAGGTCCATATCTCCTAGTGCATGGAATTGCATTATGTATGCCACAGCAGAGCCACAGTATGACATCTAGCACACAGAGGCAGAGCTCAGAGGGACGTCCTAAAACTCTCCTTCACTGCACTTTGCTCTATTTTGCTGTACTTGTTATTGTTGTTTAGAATTAAAAATCATTATGAGAAACCTAAACTATTTACAAACACAAAGTCACATAGTAAATGCCACATACTGGCCATAGTATTTTTTTACTCATAAGCTAGCTGCTTATACCTATATAACAGTATTTCATGCTACACAGTATACAGTGTGTAGTATGATATTTGGAATTGCATTTAATGAATATTTGCTGACACACGGTGTATAGAGATGCAAAATCCTATTTCATAAAGCAAATGATGATTTAGTATCAAAGTAATACAAGTGACCTTCATTGCTCAGGGCCTAGTATAACATCTCTAGTGCTCAAGGGACCAAAACTGACCATGTTTAACACATTTCCCTGCATAAGCACATTTGTTTCAATTCAACTTCATTGCCAGTTTGATTGACACACTTGTGCTTAAGGGATGTTATCCTCCATTTGCCTATGGCCTCTCCTTGGAATTGAATAGCTTTGCAGCCCTTACTTAAAATTAAGGTTCACACTGCATCACTAAAATACACACACAATTCATTATTGGGCAGCAAGAAAAAAAGCTGAAATCACATTACATAATGGAAAATTAACAAACTGCAGCAAAATGGTTTCAGAAAAAATAAGTACTGAGGAAAAAGCCTGAGCCGAGCAGACTCTGGATGAATTGAATCCTTTTATCGATAGTCACTGGGACATTTCAAAAGTCTTATAAGACATTTCACAGCTCCATTTAATTCATGTGGGATTACTGGGCTCAGAGACATAAACTGGTCAGTTATGGTGTTGTCTAGAGCATCACTGCAAGCATGAGGTGTGCTGGCTTTATATATTTTCTCCCACTGCGTTCCCCCACTGAGCTCAGTAATCCCACAAGATTGTACAATGAGACTGTCTTGTGTTTTAGCACTTCTCTAAAGTCAAAGGGGCTGATCCTGTGTTTTTCCGCAGCAGAGACACAGACATGAAAATGAATATGAAAATGTGTGAGCCATATCCAGAGTTCCAACAGTAGCAACTTTTCATGGGTAGTACTGGCTATGAGGGATTTTGGAACATGCAATCGGATACATATAGGCAAATAGGCCAAGAGGTGTCGTGCAAAAGCCTACAAATTTGCATGTTTCAAAGTTTTTTCATCCAATTCATTTCAATTAGTGAAGTGTGACTGCTATTTATAATAAAGAATGAAAAAGATCAATAACATTCAATAGCTTGTTGTTTTAAGCAAATAAAACTTCTATATAATAAAAATTGCCTGAGCAAAAAGTACGGCAATACGCTGCTACACAGTCTTAAAAACATGTTTCATTCTTAAAATAGACAGATTTATTCCAGGGTTGGCAAGTAAGCCATAGATACATGCAGAGGGTGGAGCTTAATGATGCCATTTATGCAAATTAGACCATTAAGCCCTGCTCCTTCACTATTAATTACCCCCTTTTAGGTTTACTAGGGCTGGAGGCGGGGCTTGATGACACAATTTGTGCCATCAAGTCCCTCCTTGTCCCTGGTAACACCAGGATACTAGGGTTTCCAGGCAGGGGGGCAGGACTTGAGGCCGTGGTTTTCATGAAACCAAGGGCCTCAAACCCTCTGCGGGAAATTTGCAGGCTCTCTTGGGATACCGGGAGAACTGTTAAAATTTCAGGAGTCGGCAACCCTGACTAACCCATTGTTAGATGTGTGGGGCTTCCGTGATTAAAATAAATCTCCTCTGTCTTACACTTACACCAGACCTGATCTGGTGCAGGATTACAAGGGAACATGGTTGCTGCTGTGCTCACATTAATATAGAGGAACACCCCTTTCCACTACTGCAGAGCACACGGCAGATAATACAGGCAAATCAGCCTTTTGTGTCTGCTATTGTGTGCTAACCTATGTATATTTGCGCTCCCTATGTACTAACAATCGCCATGCTTACACCTAAAATATAGGTGTATCCACAGCTCTGGAGCAGCCCCAATGTCTCTATCAAGGAAATGATTCAATCAGTTTGAAGCCTGATGTACCAAAAAAAACCCCAGTTTGTGTTTTTGGGGTGGGTGTGTTTTTTTAAGATGCAGATGGATCTTAGCTATGAGAAATATCTACATTTGATGAGTGCAAGAGTCCTGTTTATCTTCTGTTTTGATGGAATAAATATTGTTCTTTAAATAGGAAAGATATGTAGCTAATACAAAGATGATTGAGCCGAATCCAGACTTGAGAAAACCAGCAGACTTGCGTGCGCTATGTACACAAGTCAGCTGGGAATTGGTAGGAAATGTACATTACCAATATTCCCGCATCATAGTGCAGCCGTTCAATGCTCCATTCCATGTGGAATTTAGCCACTGTGCGGGGGACTGGTGTACAAGATACATAGGTATCGATACTGTACTACTGTACAAGGGCTTGGCTAAGCCCGCACATATGTCTCTACTTAAGGAAGGGTCCTGGCCACGGATTCACCATCTGCACGTATTAGATCAGGGAGAGTACCCTGTTCTCCTGTATGTGGAATTATGGATAGCAACGGAGGCTAATGTATGGAATATGCTAATTGTGGCATGTACATTGATTGATATAGATCAGGGTAGCCTGTGCGGTGATATTAAAAAAATCTCATGAATACATTATTTGGAATAGAATGTTACCATGCAATGCCAGACCATGGAGGATGAATGGAGGATGGTGGATAAAATGCTAATAATTTGTAGGAGGATATGTTATGGTTACAATGGCACAATGTTAAAAATGAGGGCATCAAAGAGCTGGCTATCACCATCAGAGTGCTGAAAAAGCACCTGTGTGTGCAGTCAGACCCATATTGTGGCGTGGCCACGTCTCTGATGACATGCCCATGCCCACCAATGGACACCTGCTTAACAACGCTGCTCAACAACAGGTCTCTTGCTGGACACTTGACATAACATAAATGGGTGAGTGTTATTCTAAATGTTATTTTTGATGTTGGTTTTAAGGTTAAAGGGCCGTTTTCACAGATGCGCTTTTGCGTGGGGTTGCATACGTATTTTTTAGGAACGGATTAACTGCGCATACGTGGTATTTACGCATGTAATTTAGGCACAGAGTTGTGATTCGCACTTAGGGACATATGTACGGAGGGGGCGTGGTTTTTATCCGTACGGTAGAAGTTACGTAAAAGTGGGCGGGGGAAGCATTTAAATGGGCATTTGAGGGTGCGGTTAGATAAATACACATGTACATAATTAACATATGTGCGTAAGTACACATTTAGAGTTAAGGGTGCCCTATGGAGGCGGAAGTCACCGAAAACCCGTCCAGCCGAGGGGAGTGTCATGGGTGTTGCCTTGCTATGTGCGCGTGCGCGTAAATATGGATCTGTGAATCCGGTCCAAAAGCATATGAATTATGTGTGCCCTCCTGGCACAAATTCTGCCACACCACCACCATGTTAACCAGATGCCCTGACAGAAATTGTATGGCTGTGCATTTATTGGAACCAATCTTTTAGGGCTTGCTCTGATTACCAGGAATCTGGCCAGCATTTAGCATTCTAGTAGATCACTCTAAAGAATGTATTCCGTATTCCACGGTAAGCGAACACTTTAATAAAGTGCAAAACTTTAATTAGAAAATGTCACAGCAATTGGTATCTCTGCTTTCACAATACTAATTAAACTAAGAATTAACTGTGTTAAGATGATTAAACATTTCTACTTGTGCTTCAGACAATGCCAAATTATATGCACAGATAAACCTAATAAAGAAAGCTATTTACCTGCCTCATAACTAATGCAACATGCTCCAGGCAAAGTATTTTAAGGTTAAAAAGGTGATTTTGTAAGATGGGTGCTCGCTTATAAATACAGAGATTTGGTTACGTTAGATTCAAAGATATATAAGATCATTTTGGAGTCTCTTCATTTTATTAGAAATAATTAAATATGCCTACAACGTTGTAAATATGCTTTATATTTAATTACTTTATTCTACAAAAGCAAAAGGCAAATCTGCACCTCAAAATAACCAAACTGACCTGCAGGGTTCTACCAGCCAATTATATACTGGTTCTCTAATCCTCAGAACAAATCTGAAGCTTCGAGGGGTAAGTATTTATCAAACCCCAACCCTTACCCTAATTGTCATCCTAACCCTCCTCTTTCATTACTCTAACCCTCCCTTCCCTGCAGCCTGACCCTAAGACTCCCTTCTCTACACCTGACCCTAAATACCCCACCAACCTGACCCAGGTTATATGCAAACTGAATTAGTTGAGTTGCGAGATGATATTTTCTAACTCTCCTCTAAATTATAGTTCATAATGATGGTGCAGTGAATATAGGCGCAACCATATAAATATTGAGAGTTTGGGCCAATAATTGCTGTAGTGAGTGGTAATGATGGATTTTCAAAACAGCCAATAATCATACCAAAAACGCTCTGTTACAATTATTTGATTGTATGGCATATTTAACATATATCATGCTCAAGCTCCCAATAGCAGTGCAGAGATAAACAGGAGGCCCTTGCAAGAACCTCCTGTCAATCTTAGCAGCCCACCCCCCCCTCCCTCTTCAGCCAGGATTATCGGTCCCAGCGGGAGAGGTGATTGGTGCCAAGATCGGGACCTTTACCTAAGGGGAAATTGTCCTGCCACTGGCACCGCCTGTTGGCAGCGATAATTGTGTTAGTGTATGCCCGTCTTAACACCCTGCTGTCACCATTCTTTGTAATATATACCTAAATCCCATCTAGCTAACTGGTATAGATTATGTAAACAGTTTGCTTTGTATCCAATTACATAGCAAAGAAATGAATTACAATTTTCTTGATTTTGCAGGGATAATCTGTTTACATGCTCATTTGCTGCTGCCATAAAGATGAAGCACATTGTATGAATGTACATAAAAGGTTAGCATGTTAATAAGTATGAGATATACTATGTATCAATAATTGTTTTTGTACCATCATACACTGCAGAAGCCTGGTGATAGTGTTTATGTCTGCCAGATGTAATACCATAATGATTGTCATTCAAGGATTACTTTGCCAGTTTAACATCTGCTCCATATCTGCCTATTACATTATATCACAGCAAGGTAAAGCTTGTATTTCAAGCAATAATAATGATTACCGATATGGCTAAATTTAATGTTAAGCTGGTATCAGGCTGGCAGATTTTTCCAGAAAAGTTTTCAGAACCTTTTTTTTTTTTTTACCCCATACAAAACATTGTTTCCCTGACAGAAGACAACACTTCAGCTATAAAGATAATGCATGCAGCATTTTCACAGCAGAAGCACTGTTATGTGATAAGGAAACAGCAATTTCCATCATATGAGTTGTCACCATGACTCTCAGAACATGTAATGGGCTGGGGGAAATATAGAGCCTGATGCTGAGTTAAGAGTTAGATAAAGAATAAAGTAAATTCCAGACAAATCATGTTGCAAAAACTATGGACATTTGAAATTGAATGTACAAGAGCAGAATTTTATTATTATAAAGAAGTAAAATTAACAGTAAGTCATATACATGGTATGTGCACTGTGAAATATAGGGGACTCCACCCTCCAACTACAGGTTCTGCTCTGAGCATGTTTGGACTATGCAACTATCTGCTGTCTTTTTCTGCATTGGTACAGACTGTTCTTTTCCACTATAATTATTGTGGGTTGGGGTGCCAAAAAATCTAGTTGGCAGGTTATGTATGACAACAATGTGTACTGATCCTCTTTGACCTTGTAATTAATGGGTCTAAGTCGGCGGTCAAAACGGCACTTTTCCAAATGGGTCATTTTCTACCAGCCAATTTTCGAACTGGCTCTGTAATCCCCAGAAAAAATCTGCAGCTGCGAGTGGTAAGTATTTATCAAACCCCAGCCCTTATCCTAACCCTCATCCTACCCCTCCCCTTCCATTACCCTAACCCTCCCTTCCATGCAGCCCTGACCCTAAGACTCCCTTCTCCACAGCCTGACCCCAAGACTCCCTTCTCCACACCTGACCCTAAGACTCAATACCCCACCAGCCTGACCCTAAGACTCCCTTCTCCCCAGCCTAACCCCAAGACTCCCTTCTCCACACCTGACCCTTAGACTTAATACTCCATCAGCCTGACCCTAAGACACCCTACTCCAGAGTCTGACCCCAAGACTCCCTTCTCCACACTTGACCCTTAGACTTAATACCCCACCAGCCTGGCCCTTAGACACCTCTCCCCACAGAATAATCCTAAGACTCCCTTTGAAAACTAACCTTCATCGGGTGCACCTGGGTGCTGGTTTTGGAAAGCCAATGAATGGGTAATGAACAGTAAAAAATAGAAGTTTAGGAGAAGCGCTGGTGGTAAGTGGTATATGCAGCTTAAATACCAACTGAGTAGAGGTATGTGTATAACTCTATGGACAGGCAAAGGGAGTATGGTATCAGCGCTACCTATACTGATCACAGAGGTACACTTAATAAACAAGGCTTAATATATATATATAGCTTAAAGTTCACAGTAAAATGGGGCAGGCAAACACTGCGCGCAAACCCTATATTTCAAGGCTTGAAGACCTATAACAGATGTCCGTATAATCCCTGTTATGACCACAATGGGTGAATAGTCATATAAGCAACCACCGACACTGAATGCCGTCTGGGCAGTGTCCAGATACACATGTAATTAACACTTATTATAAGTCTTATAAGCCCAGGATAAAGCCATTTAAATACCGCCCACATTCCACCATGCGGACATGCATTAAGCTTGACGCCACAGCCCCCTTCCCCTTCCCCTTCACCTTACCAGACCAACTTTTAGCAAGGAAATCTGAATCTTGAGGATCCAAATCCATGCTGGAATTTTGTAAACATGCACATGTGTACTAGAAGACTGGGACTACTGTTAGCACGCAGCACGTGGAAAATAGCCCTAACTACTAAATCTAAATTTGCTCCATAAATATGTATGTCTTATGCATTTACATGTTGTAGCAATAGCTAGGCCGTATTTGTCACATGTTATAGCATAATTGCAGATATATTTTAAGACCTGCTTGTGGAGAATAAGACATCTTTGTACAAATAAAACTCTAATTCTAAAACTATACATGGAGTGGTTATGTTATATAAGCAAGCATCTGATAAAAAGTCTTGGTCTAATGTTTCCAGAACAAGTAAATTAGTGAAAACGTTAATTAGTATCCACGTAACAGGAACTGGAGATAAGCCAGTGCCATTTGAAATCTGTTCTTTTCTACTTTTAATGATTGAATACCACATTAAGGTGCCTAATAAAAATGTGTTATAGATTTTGTTTCCTTACCAGTCAATATGAATGATTGATGTATTCATCAAAGTGAAGTATAGAATTTTTATGAGTTACGCTAGCCAACTCACTGGTCACAGTCAAAAAAACAAGTGTGACAGGCAGTTACTAAGTCAGACCATAATGAATTACATCCTGTAAACAACAGTGCTCTATCATTAATACATTTTAAATATAATACATTTTAAATTATCTGAAAAGTACAGCAACTGAAAAAAGTTTCTATATTATGGGTTATTTATTTCTACCACATTACAAAAGCAATTTTACAATACAGTTCATCCAAAATAAACTTTAATAATTAATGAAAGTTCTAAAACATTTGAATATAAGTAAAATATGGCAGTATGGACATTTAGAAGTGGCGGTATGGACATTTAGAAGTGGTGGTATGGACATTTAGAAATGGCGGTAAGGACACTTAAATGGAGGCATAAAAATATAGGAATAATAGAAGTGAATAGAGATTTTCTATTTAATCAGTAGGAAAAGTGAAGTTATGGTATACCCCCATATACCTCATCACTTCAAGCCCTGTCTCAGTGACATAAAACGCCATTTATTTCCAGGTTGAATTGTAATTTTGTATTAATAGTTTATTTTTATTTTACATATATAAGAAAATGATATAAGGCATAACAAGCCAATTGAAACATCAGACATAAAAACAGTATACATCAATAAACAGATAATAATTGGGGAGGGGTGGGGACAGGGAAGTGACATACAGAGCAGGGCAGTGGAATTATTTGCCTGTCTGGGGGGCTCTAGCTTTCTCTTAATAAGCATCTATGAAGGGGGCCCCAAGAAGTTGCAGTACCAAGCCCTGATCATATTCATAAATTTCTATTAATGTTTTATTTTTTATATACTATGCAGCATGCAGCTGATAATTTATATTATCAAAGAAACATTAGGCGAGTGAAAACTCCCCTGGACAGAACTCCAAATTTACTATGGGGCCTAATAATGTCACACTGTCTCTGAACAAAGGTGATTTTAACATAAAGTTGTAAAATAAAGTTAGTTTTTGCAACAGTTACTTATTTTTCATAACATTGGACCTGATTATACTTAAGAATCTGCAGGGTTTTAGGTACGTATATATAGGAAGGGATATACTGCGCATGCATAGTAACTTATATATGCAACCTACGTTGGATTTAGGAACGGGATTACTGTGAATCACCACTACGAACCTAGTGCCGCAAGATTCGTAGTGACTTAAGAAGGAAGGGAAGTACTTGGAAAAATTAAGTACACAACTAAGAACCTAAAGATAAGGTAGCCCTATGGCATTCATAAGTCACTTAAGAACCTGAAAACCGAGGGAGTCGCCTTGCTACTATATTTAAGAACCTAATGCTGTCTTAAGTGTGAATCAGGCCCATTATCTGGATTTATATTACATAATCATTAAGAGATTTTTACATTAAAAATAAGATTTTATATAACATAAATAACATATTTATGGAATTTAGTTTGTATGCACATGTCTATTGTCACTTTCAAGCAAAATGTGTTCCTTGTCTAATGTTGGCTCTGCTTCTTACATTGTTTAATGCATAATAGATAAGCCCTAAAGCTTTTCTAGTAGTGAAGAAAAGAACATCCTTTTTGTGATTTATACCTTAAACCCAAATTCCGATCGATAGATAGATAGATAGATAGATAGATAGATAGATAGATAGATAGATAGATAGATAGAGATAGATAGATAGATAGATAGATAGATAGATAGATAGATAGATAGATCATTTAATGTGATGACCAAAATCAATTTTCCATCAGAAGTAAAAGTGATGTAATTACTTTTCATAGGGCTAGATTTACTAAACTGTGGAAAATGCAAAGTAGAGATGGTGCCCATAGCAACCAATCAGAATCTAGCTGACACTCTCTATAATATAATAGGAAAAGGAGAGCTAGAATCTCACTGGTTGCTATAGGCAATATCTGCACTTTTCCTTTTTCCATAGTTTAGTAAATCTAGACCATCCAGTTTATAGAAGCACTAAATTAAACATTGACCTATATTTCTAAAGCAGACCCTTGCCGATTGTTATGTCAACAATTAAAATGTCGACAGGTCAAATTGTTGACAGTTGTTACCATTACATATATATATTATTACATTTCTGAAATTTTTTCCAAGCATTACATTAAGTTTACAGATGTTACAAACAAATACAAACATAATACTCAACCGTTGACATTTTGACCTGAAGACATTTTCATCTGTTGACATATTGACTGTCGCCATTTCAAGCCAAGCAGAGAGCAAAAATACATATAACATATCTGTTTTCATCATATTTTTGCTCAAAATTGTTCAAGATCATTAATATTTGTGATGATTCTGACAGGTGTGGGGCATTGGTCTTCCAGCACGTCTACTACATTAGGATTCTGTAGGGATGCCTATTCATATAGAGAATAGAAAATGTCAGTTTTTCAGTTTTCAGTATCATTATGAAAATGTGCAATAACTGTACAATGATCCCATGTTGTGAATGGCCTGGGCTGAGAGGGAAGCCCCACCCCCTACTAGGGATTAGCATAGTTCAGCTCGGAGAAATCTGAGCGTTGTTCTATGAATGACCTGCATTTGATTCTTTAGCCACTAGAGGTTGTCCGTCAGTGTTCTGCATCTCGGCATGCTGCACATTATTTTCCAGAAAGAAATTGCACAAACACTAATAACTTCTTCTTAGCAGTACTTCATATTCCAACAATGTGTCCTCCATTATCCAATTCTCATAGTCTTATATATATTACCAAATTGTATATTCTTGGAAATACAGAAAGAAAATACTCCTAACAAATATATTCCATAGAAGTATGTTACGCTCATGTTACGGTCTGAGAAACTGATTGTAATGGCCTTGATCGCAACAGCTTCGTATTTATGCTGGGGAGGCGGCGTGCCTGCCATACGATATCTGTAATTACGAACCGAGGGCGGGGTGAGGCATTTAAATCGTACAGTATTGGCGTCCAAAAGCATCGTAACTACGCAATGAGCTTACGGACGCACGCGGTTATGCTCACAAAAGTTAGGGTAGGTTTTGCTGAGCGTAAGAAGACAAAAGTAAATACGACCAAGGGGAGTGCCAAGCGGAGTGCATCGGAGGTTTACGCCGGCGTAAATACGCTACTCACATGAGCGTAGGTCTGGATCAGGCCCTAAGAGGGAATAAGCTGGTATTTTACACCTAGGCAAAACCATTGCCTATTGTCCATAGATACAGATAGATTTACTTTTAAAATGTTATTTAGACTTGGGCTAAGAAACATCACATTTTAACACTAAACTATTATTGCAACAGAGGAAATTTACCTACCCTGCAATTCAACATGGTGTTACCTAGCTGTCAATTTTAACCTGATTTCCTTTTATTTTAAAACACTGGATTCGGTCCTAATTCCCTGCAAACATCATTCCACTTTTTGAGAATAACAGTCAAATGTAGTTGATGGCCTGGGATACCTGTACAAAACAGCTCTAAGGTATTGTTCTTATAAATATTCACAATAAGTATCTTGCAAATTTCAATTTTCAATGTTCAAATGCAAATGTTAAATTGATAGGTTTTATAGGTAAATATTGTCTTTAAAATACTTCGTTTTAAAATTTCATAAATGAAAAATCATACACTTGGCAATGAATAACTCAAAAGCTCAATATGGCATAAATGGTACTATATTAGAAACTACTGAGGGGCAAACAGATCTAGAGAAACAATGAATAGACCAAGTGGTTCTTATCTGCCATCACATTATAGGTTTCTATGTAACTTATGATGCTGCCTTACAAAACAAAGAATGGCATATATCATGCATGGTGCAAAATGGTAAAAAAAACAAGTTCAATACTATAGCATTCCACAACATTTCTCATTATGGTCTGTTCTGCAAATAGGCAGAAGTCCTACATTTCTCTATTGTTTAAGTTTAGATTCTCTAGACCTTGCAGTCTCCATCACACTACATCTGACTTGTTCTTCCACACTGTAGAATTGCCTTTTCAGGGAAAAGCATACTTGTGTCTGGAGATGCCCAATGAGTAGATTCTCAGAAGACTGGAAAATCAGTTCAATGGGTAGCAAATGACATACAGTACAAGTTTAATTAATTAGCTATTTAGCAAAAATAATGCGGCAGCAGGTATTGGCAGTCTCCTACCGCTGATACTTGCTTTTGAGAGTTGCACATTTGAGATGTTGCCAATAGCAACAAATCAGATTCTAGCTGACATATTCTAGTATGTAATAGGAAAGTGAGAGCTACAATCTGATTGGTTGCTATGGGCAACATCTCCACACTTTCTCTCCTGCAGCTTAGTAAATCTGGCCCCAAGACCATTTGTAGTTTGCTAAACAGGCTTAGAAGACTTTATAGACCTTTACCTTGCATCAGTTGTAATATAAAAGAACAAATAAAAAGCATTGCCAGGCCAAATAGAAAACTCTGTGAGTTCATCAATGATATTCTTGCTTTCTATTTTTTTTTCAATAGACAACAATCAGTGCTTCTGAGCACGTGTTTCTCATCAGTGGTGAACAGCTCTGTTTGAGGCACCAGGGACCTCAACACCTTAAAAATGAAATCCTACTTTAACATTGATTTAATATAATTATGATTTTCTTTATAAATCCATGTTTAATTGGTCTCACCCTTGTCATTTAAAGTATTATTTATGTATAAGAACTTCTGAATTGTTAAACTGCTCAAGAAATATGTCAAGCATTGGGGCAAAAGAGGAGAAAAACAACACAGTGGAAATACGTAAGTATTATATCATTTTCTGTCCACTTGACCTGTTCATTTCAGAAAGAAGACCGCACTCGACACTATGGCCTTTATTTATGTTCTTCTCCAATAAAAATCAGCTAATGAAAATACATTACACCTCGGGTTATGTGTGTACCAGAAAAGTAGTAATGCCTTTGATTTCTTGCCTACAAAACTATAATCTCCCAAACACATTGCACATAGAAAATAATTGTAGTTTTCACCATTAGGCGCACTGACACAGCAAGCTATTTAAAGTAAACATCTGACTGCACAATTCCTTTGAACAACTAAACTAACAGCAAAGGACTTTTCCAAAAGCAAGCAATGAAATATATTAGTAAAAGAGATTTGAAGATTGCCAAGTTCTCAGCTCTAAGCCTTTTACATCTTATCATACACATTGTTTAATCAATGTGATTGATCTTTGGGGTTAAACTCTCTGAAGTCAAGAGGGAGCAGGTGCTCATCCTGTAAAACTAATATCAAGAGAAAACATATGGAAAATAATATTAGTAAAGCAGAAATAACATCAGTTAATAGGCTGCTGTTAGGATGCTTAGTATTTGCATTAGTTTTTATGAGGATCTGCTTTTCATGGCAAAACACACTCAATTCCACATGAGGTTCCGTATGCCTAAATCTGCTCAGACACTCTAAGGAAGGGGTGCTTTATTCATTGTTTTGGCAGTGTGCTAATCCCCAAGGCCGTTACCAGAAATTTTGGGGCTTGAGACACATCCGCAGCGCTCTGCCCCTATGTGTGATGACACCCTCGATGTTGCAGATAGGTGGAGTGCTGCGGATCTGCATTAAGAGCAGGCTGATGTGCAGGGAAGTTCTTTACTGTGCATAGTGCACTAATGTGCAACTCTCAGGAGCAAGTATCAGCGGTAGGAGACTGCCAATACCTGCTGCTGCAGAGCTAAGGTAAGTATCGGCGTTCCCCATCTGCCTCCCGGCCCAGGACTGTCCCTCCTGATGGCGGCCCTGTTAACCCCCGTCTATTTCAGTAGCAAGCAGGGCTACCTATGGGATGGCTTAAGTTCAAAGTTACTTCCCCTTTACGATTTTATATATTGTAACTATATATTTCCTAAGATTAAGGTTCTATGTTAATCAAAATCAGACAAAATATAATCTTGGTGAAATTACATTTGGAAAAAAAAGTAAGCCATTAAAAAAGCCAGCCAGTATAAACAGGGAGATATAAAATCCGTGCCCTCTTACATTTTAAAGTAAGTAATTTAACAATTATTACATAGTGTAATCAACCTGATTGATCCCGTGATCAGGTTAACCTTTTGGCAGCTAATCTAGAGAAGCACTTTTCTTGAGCCTGTGAATACAACTACTTAGATTGGAAATAAGCATTAGGTCATCCACATTGACAAACTGAAACAGAAAGACAATTTGAATATTATGAAGTGCTAAGTAGCCTAATTGTACATCAAGAGATTATGCCATATTATGGTTCAAATTATAAGGAAATTGAACCGCAATTAGGGATGAAGCAGTAAATTTGCATTTGATAGAATATACAATTGCAAAAGCATTTTAATTACAAAAAAATGGTTAATGACGTTAATCAAGTATTGTGACACACTATATATCATAAAAATGATTGCAAGATGATGATTTATAAAATCAACACACAAAATTTGTTGTTTAAGTGACAGTTAAACTGTTTGAGAATACAAATCACACAAAAAGAATTGTTGACAATGAATATGATATACCAGGGTTGCCGACTCTCCCGGAATGTCCGGGAGACTCCCGAAATTCGGGCAGTACTCCCGGTATCCCGGGAGAACCAGCAAATCTCCCGCAAGTGACTTGAGGCCCGTGGTTTCACTGAAACCACAGCCTCAAGTCCTGCCCCCTGCCTAGCAACACTAGTATACTAGTGTTGCTAGGCACAGGAAAGGACTTGATGACGCAATTTGCGGCATCAAGCCCCGTCCCGACCCCTATTTCAAGTAAAAACGGGGCCGTATGAGACAGGGGACGGAGCCTAATGACGTGATTTGCATAACCCGCTTCATTAAGCCCCACCCCCCGCATGCGTCGCTAGCTTCTCTCCGGGATCTCCCGCAGGGAAGCTGCCAAAAGTCGGCAACCATGTGATATACTATTATTAAAAAAGCAAATAGTGTATACCATTGTAATTACAATCTGAAATTCTGAACTTGCTTTTTTTTTTCTCCCATTCCAATTTACCATATTCTACTTTATCTCTCAGCCATCATATCAATTGTGGGGGAAATTAGAGATGAGTAAATGAACAGAGGTATCTCAATGAAATTTAAATGTCACAGTTAACAAGTATAACATTCCATCAATATATTGGCTTGTCATTCCATTGATTCAATTACTATTGATTTGCCATTCCACAAAATAGCCATTGCCCAATATAAGAAAATTAATGCATTGCACAGTGTATAAATAGATCTGAAATATTATTTATGTTATTATTTTTTATTTTTTTTTGCTATGGTTAATTACAGGTGTGGGTCCTCGCATAGAAAATCTGAATTTCGAAAATTCAGATTTCTCCCAGCCAGTTGCGAACTGGCTTGGATTTCGATTGCATATGCCTCGAGGAGGCATTGCAATCGATCCACAGGGCACTGAGCTTTCCGTGCTCTGACAACTTAGTAAAAATAGTTCCCCACTACTTTACTAATTCTTACCCTAACCTTCCTGGCAGCCTGACCCTAACCCTCCCTTACTTGCAGCCTGACCCTAACCCACCATCTTCCACATCCTGACCCTAACCCTCCCTCCCCTGCAGCCTGACCCTAACCCTCCATCTCCCGC
>WWET01000021.1:1420056-1445451 GCA_011038615.1 Limnodynastes dumerilii
TATATATATATATATATATATATGTGTGTGTGTGTGTATATATATATATACAGTACCATTCAAAAGTTTGGAAACGCCTTCCCATTCAATGGTTTTTGTTTATTTAAATTATTTTCTACATTGTAGATTAATACTGAAGACATCAAAACTATGAAAGAACAAATATGGAATTATGTTGTCAACAAAAACGTGTTAAACAAATCAGAATATATTTTATATTTTAGATTTGAGATAATTTCCTATGTTCCATGCAAATGATGATAGAATCTTAGGTCTGAATCGGTTGTGTATACATGACAACTAAGCCACCTTTTACATTAATGCATAACTTGTTCAACACATGATATGTAATGTAGTTCTTAGAAGCTAGAGATTCTTCATAAATGTAATTGTTTTCCAAATAACAAAACAGTAGAATGTTGAATGCAGACAGTGGCATAACAAACAATTCCACTATTACCAGTATTTATGTATCAAATTCACTGTTTCCCGAATGCACATTTTTATGACCAGTGTTTGGAATATATCACCCGATATGGATGTGAGTCTGAGAACTGCATTACAAAGCACAGTTAATACAAACCACTGTTTGATTTGAAATGCAAAACTAATTTGGCAAAATATTTGTAGTGTTATCCTTCAAAACATTCGCAATGTACATCGTCAGATGTGGCCAATTACTATTCATTTTCACTGTTATTGGTAAAACAAAGTTTCCTGTGCTACACTCTAACACTAAAAGATTTAAACACCTAAAGATAAAACAATGAACATGATACTTTTGATATAAAGGATCACCTTCACTTTAATATTCAATGAATGTTCCATGAAACATTTGAGTGAAATTTATTTCTCAAGAGGAAATGTTTTCTCTGTATTTTAAAAAAATAAAGGATTTTGCTTTTGCACAAGCATACGGATCACACTTTCGGAATGGATCTAGATCCTACTGGATCCATGGGAATTCCCATGGTGGGATGGGGCACTCGGTTATCGGTAAAGTAGGGGATGGCCTGCTAAGTGCCCTCTATACTATTCGTAGTTTCAATGCATCCTCATTTTCCGTGGCCTTTCTCGGGCATAAAAGTCTAGATCTGGCTGAATGAGCTTACAGGCAAATTTAATATTATAAAATCTACAACAAATTTCCAAGGTATGTTTGTCCATTCAATAAATATTGTGAGATATATATTTCAATAACAAATAATAATAATAATAATTGTTTCTCCTAATCATTATATATAAGTAATATTTGTCTAAAATTTTTTCTTTGCATATCCACCTTCTTCCTTATGACCCTAGAATTTCCATCCTCATTAAAGACTGATTTCTAACTTCAAATTAAATTTCAATCTAAACTGGAATTATCAAATGCCTGTGGATTATTAATCATACGCAATCACTCACCTTACCAATAAACTTCCGATATCCATACCATACCTTAAGATTACAGACTCCTGTGAAAATTAGATGGCGGAGGTCCTGAAATTGGAATCGATCCACAGAGAGTCAGCACACCTATACTGTACATTGTAATATCAAGTCATGCCTAATTGTGAACACAACCTCAAACCTCTGCTCATAAGTCTTATCAAGTAGGACAGATACAAAATTCAAAAGAAAATGAAATGTGATCCAAAAAAAAGAGTGTGGGTCACAATGCAAACGGCCCTATTTAGATAGGGCTGTTCGCTCCCAGCCAGTTCAGAACTGGTTGGGATATCGCTTGCTTATGCCTCGATGAGTCATAGCAATCGAATCCCGGAGCACCGAACATGGTGCTCAATAAAGGTAAGCAACCCCACTTCCTAACCCAAACCCTAATTCACCCCCTTTCCACCCCCGCAGCCTAAGTCACGGGGGTTACTCACCTCTCCGGTGGTCCGGCAGTGGCTCTTCAAAAAATGAATGGGTGAATATGTGAATCGCAAACTCACCCATTCATTAAAAAAAGTTCTGCGATGTATCACATTCAAAAAAAAGACAGCTATTAATTACTTCTTTTGGAGTATAAAGCAGGGTTCAACAAATGCCTGTCACCAGATCACCATGGTAACTAGAATTGGGGACCTGGCGACTGGAGTGCAGTGTAACAGAAATTGCTGGTGAAGTCACCCCGTGGTCTCCTTCTCTCCTGTTGAAACAACTGGGACAGAAGCACAGTGCTGGTTGTCCCTGTGGTGTCAATAGGGGAGGGATAGGGTGAGGGAATTCTCCTGTGGATAATGTGCAGGTGGTTTCTCCACTAGCGTCATTAGACAGACAGGCAGTCATGTATATAAACGTATGTGTGTGTGTGTATATGTATGTGTGTAAATGTATATATCTTTTTTTACATTGGCACCTACGTTTTTGGTGTAGCGTCTAACTTTTACTAAAATTTGTGAAAAATGCCTTTCCTTAGGGAGAAATGTCTATAACGACCAATAGTCATGAAACTTGTATAAAAACATTCTATAATAATCAGGTAACAATAACCTCAGTACTTGAAACTATAGACATTTTGTGAGACTAAAGCAAATATATTGTGGGATATTTTAATGCAACTCCAACATATCACATTTTCTCTTCAGTAGTCACTTCCTTCAGCGGTGGAGCTCAGCATTTCTGTTCTGGTTGCATGAAAACATTCCAATAGCCAAAAGCTTATTCTCTGTGCCAGTTCCCATCATAGTCAACCAGGCAGACAACAGCAGTGCCAACTTTCCACATCACACTAGGTAAACATCACAACATGTAGTTAGTACACAGGGAAAAAGTGTATATAAAAATATTACTGGTTCCTTAACCTACAACACACAATGCAGCTGTCTTTCCAATATACATGATAATGACCAGCTTGATAAACGCATATTATACAAATGAATAGGTTTTACGTATGTCCAGCATATGACATGAAGACAACTCATAATCAATCAATATGTATGTAAATGTATGGCAGGAATTTAAGCAGATGTGGAGGTAATTACGCATGCCGCGTACGTAATTCCCCTGGAATGTAACTTGTGCGTATACGCACAAAGGGCTGGATCCAAACCTTGTTAAGTGCATGAACTTAGTTAAACCATGTTGATTGCAGGGGAGTCATATTTCATCTGTTGCAAACAGTATTAGAATTGAGAGGAGATGTTTCCATCCCAAGTGTAAATAACAGTGTGATAGTAAAGCTGGTCAGTATCTGTGTGCAGTAAGCAATTCAAAGATATATCCCTGCATGCAAAGAATACAATTAACTTGGCTCCCCCTGAAATCAACATGGTTTAGCCCAGGAGTAACTAAGTTCATGCACTTAACAAGGTCTGGATCAAGCCCAAAGTACTTAAGCTTGCGTACCGGCAGACTTAAGTAACTTTGTTACGTACACCTGCCGGTATGAAAAAGGGACCGGCACACTAATTAAGATGGTTGTATCTCCATCATATAGGCGGAGATAGCCCTGTTACGACTGCGTACTTAGTTGTAAAACTTAAGGTAGGAATACGGACACGTAAGTGTCCAGATTTACTACCTTGAGTGGGGAGTGCAGGGGGCGTGCACTCCCCACTACGCGATTGTACGCACGGACCCACGCATGTACGTATGCCGTGCGTGGGTCAGGATCTGCCCCAATGTTAGTGGTAATACAAATATTATTGCTGGTTCAATACCTATAGAGATTGGCTCCTACATTAAGTGCTTGTTGGTAGGTGTAAGGACCTTGTGGGGAGTCTGAGTGACATGTGATTTGTATGTGGGAGGTCTGAGTAACAGCAAGTGACGGGCTTATACTTGGTGGTAGTCATATTCCCAGCACAAGTTTCCCTATTGAATATATCCTGACATGGAAAAAACAGTCAACAAAAATGATTGATTCAAAATACTGACTAGTAAAATGACTGACAAAAATAAATTCCCTCCACATAAAATACCGACAGCTAAAATACCCGACATGTTATTAATACTGACACTGAATAAACCCTGACTTGAAATAATAATTTTTATTGTCACTTTTTTGCGATGCTTTCTGACGCTGCAGCGAGGAAATGGATCGCAGAAGGTGAGACTTAGGGTTAGGCTGTGGGGAGGGGACGTATCGCAGAAGGGGAGACTTAGGGTTAGGTTGTGGGGAGAGGATGGAGCTTAGAAGGGGCGACAAAGGGTTAGGCTGCAGGGAGGGGATGGATTACAGAAGGGGAGACTTAGGCTTAGGTTGTGGCATGGGGAGGGTTAAAGTAATGGAAGAGGGTTGTGGGTGTTCACTGAAAATAGCCTTATTTCAAAACGCTTGTTCTCTCCCAGCCAGTTCCAGACTGACTGCCTTTCAGCATAAACCTAGACCCCTACCCGCAGGCTTACAATAACCCTAACCCTCCCTTCCCCAGAGACTAACCCTAACCCTAAAAGTCTCCGGAGAGGTTACTCACCTCTCTCCGGTAGGGCCTGCGATGGGCGCCAGGTTCTGAAAATGTTTACCCATTCTAAAAAAAATTTAGAAAATGGCTGCCTTTTCAAAAAGGAGACATCTGAAAATGAGCTTTTTCCCATCTTCACGGACAATTGAATTTGCGCCCTTAAAGTAGAAAGATTGGGTCATTGTTAGATTGTTGGAGGCTTTCATTGATGAAAATCTCTGTATAACACTTGCACCAGTCCTGAGCTGGTAAAGCATCTTAGGAGGAAGCACCGGGAAACATGGATGCTGCTGCACTCACAGATGAACTAAACCCACATCCCAGTTTTTTATTTTAATATAGTGGAACACTAAAATCAGCCTCTTAATGTCAAGAAGTGAGAGTTTACTGTATTCTTCTAACAACTGTTTAAGAAGAAAAAAGGTGAATTTAGGGCTACAGACAAAACTTTTCCTACATAACATAAATATTACATTTGCAAACATGAACTAAGTAATAATGACATGAGTAATAAAAGTAGGAACTATGAGTCACTAACGTTTTGCTGTCTTACATAAGAAAAGGCATTGCTTAAAGGTTTCTACAAATACTAATATTTCACAGATTCTCTGAAACACTACATCGGTGTTAACAAATATTTACCTTACTATAAAATATGCAGGACACGACAGGAGCACAGACAGTATGGCAGTAGGGCATCAGACTGACCAGGGTGCCAGTCATTGCTTTCCAGCAATACAAAAGCAAACTCATAGCCATTAATGAAGTGGTTTCATGATGCATGTATCAGTCCAGAGTGAAGGGGTTCCACAGCTCCACAAGATCCAAATTTAAAATGTAACTAATACAGAAATATTAAGGAGGGGACATCTCCTTATAGATCAGCCTACAGCATAGTTCAATGCTGGTAAATTACCTAAAATACTATTCAGCCAATGGTCAATTTCAAGAAAATGCCAGTTATCTATAACTGGGGGTACTTGTGATGGGGTCTTGTCAAGGGCCATTTTCTATAAAGTTTACATTTTGCAATGTGAAGCTTCAATATAAAAATGTCCAGGCTGTTCTACCATCTAAGAAAAGAGATGAGTTCTTTGTGGTCTGTGGTCTGGTACTGCAGCTGTGACCTACCATCATCTGCATAACCGATTTATTGGGCATGTGCAAAAATAATCGCCTCTCCCAGGTCCATTTGCAACTGGACCACATATAGCAATATCAATTCAGTTACGACTGTCTAGCACCCTGTGTCAAAAGGGACTAGGGGACAGATTTACTAAGCTGCGGGTTTGGAACAGTGGAGATGTTGACCATAGCAACCAATCAGATTCTAGCTCTCACTTTCTTTTGACATACTAGAGAATGTCAGCTAAAATCTGATTGGTTGCTATGGGCAACATCTCCACTTTTTCAAACCCGCAGATTAGTAAATCTGGCCCTAGGTTTCAATGCTGGGCTCAATATAGTAAAGGTCTTTTTATGAATCTTTGCTTTAAAAAACAAAATTTCCCTACCTGACCACTTGTGAATTCCTTGCTTTAAAAAACAAAATCACTTGTGTAAATACTAATGATGGTGATAAAAATAATAATAATAATGATTCACCCACAAAAACTTTTTAATAAAACGTGCATGGCTATGAATCTAGTCACAATTGTCTTTGTTTAGTGTATACTTGTTTTGTCTGAAAACTGCCAACTGAGGATCAGCCCCTTACTGTCCAATTATATATAATAAACAAGACAACACAGAACAACTGAGGTGATCATTTAATTCATGTTTAAAGGAGATCTGTGTCATTTATTATTTTTGCTACTGTTATTAATTCCCAAAAAGCAGTAGTAAAAACAGAACTTTATGAGGTTCTTTTTTGTTGGGACATTTTATGTTATAATGTAGAGTTTTATGTGTCTGCACACAGCTATGAAATTAGTACTTCTACAACCATCACATCAAGTTCTACTAATGAACAGAATTCACTCAAGGCGCTTTGTAACTGAAGATTTATTGCAACCTAACAAAAATGAAATTATTCTGCATAAATGTTCTTCATTCTAGATGTATTTCTTCAAACTGTTTCTGCAAATTGCAGACGTATTCCAGCTGAACTTTATTTCTTACAAAAAAATATATATCTTTAATGTGTGTGTCTGTGAATTGGTATTTTAAAATATCACACTAAACACATTTTTCATTTGTCTGTAAAGGTCTAAAACTGTTCAAAGGAAAACTATCAACAATATTCTCTTTAATGTGTCATGCTGAATTAGTTATAACCTATATCTTAAACCTAATCCATTAGAAAAAATACATATTTTTCATGATACATTCTCTTACTAGAGAGTTTCTTCTACTTAATACAAGTTTTTATTTATTAAAAGTAGAATCTAGGGGCTAGATCCAAGAGCTCCTGTGGAATGCTAGATAGCGGGTCAGGTGGGCAACTTATGCCCTTACATCTGGCGCTTGTGCAGGGTCATCTTTAGTTACACAGATGCTGGCCATCAACAGCTCGGCATATATGCAGATAGGCAATGCACAATGCCTCCAATACAGCTATGGCACCCAACCCCATTTCTTCTGCTAGTAGACAACAGCGGTGGTGCTGTCAGCTGCTGTCAATATGTATTTAAACAATGCTCAGCACTCAGAGCCTCTCACTGCTCAGCGCTATCTAGAAATAACCTGCGCTGTCTAGAAATAACCTGGCAGCAGCTGTAAGCTTAGCACTGTCGCTCCTCCTAGCTGGCAGCAGAGCTTGCAAAGAGGAGCAAAAGTATTTAGCTGTCAAATAAACATGGAAACCTGTCCCCCTCCCCCATCAGTGCCTATGCCTGGATCCATAATACTGTTTTTGCGTGACTGGAATGCTGTGCAGAAGATGCTGCAAATGGTGGGTAACATTACCCAGACACTCATGCATTTGCATTTTAACTATTCGCCCAGACAAATTTCATACCTTAAATATCCAACTCATGAATGGAACCAGATTCCCGCAGGCTTTCTTTATCTTTACCGCACGGATCTGTGTCATTACAAACACAGATCCATGCGCATTATGCTGCCCTCATCCCTTATTAGCAAGGCAAACCCCACCTCCGTTGCAGTGTTTTGCCATGCAGAAGACAAACTCCGCCCCGTGGGACAGATCTCATGAAGACAGAAAAGAGTTCCGTCCTCATGGAGATCCACATTTTTATATAGATCAGATTACATGGTGCTTTACAGAGAATATTTCACATTCACATCAATCCCTGTCCCATTGGAGCTACATACTAAGGTTCCTAACACAGACATACACACAGTAGGGTTAATTTTGGAGTGTGGGAGGAATCCCACACAGACACGGGGAGAACATAGAAACTCCACACAGATAAGCCCTTGTCCGGGAATCGAACTGATGACTTCAGCCCAGTGAGACACAAGTCCTGCCATGCGGCTTGCATAAGTCCTCTTGCGTACTTATCTGTAAATCTGGCCCTAGGTAAGCTTAGTAAGGGAATGTCTTTACTGTACATTAACTAAGCTGAGACACTACAAACTCAACTTAGCTACTCTTTATGAAGTGTCAATCCTTCTAATCTGAACGGGTATATGTTATGATTAATTAGGATGGATTCACAAACATGCAGTATGAAAATACAACTGCAATTCAATTAAAATATGCAGAAATTGGGGGAGAACAGGAATGCTGCATCCAGGTCCAGATGGACTGTTTAAAGATTTCAATACACCCCTGTTAAAATGTTGAATTTCCAATGAGTTTAGAACAAAGATATGTTTATCTTTTCTAGAAGGCACCCGTAGGCAGCATTCAGCGCCACAGTTGCCAAGTATCAGCCAAGCCTGTGCTGTTGGAGTATTATTTGATAAACAACACTTGGGGTGCTGAAAGTTGCTTATGTCTGCTTTGTGGTATTGACAGTGAAAGCTGATTCACTTACAAAGAGAGTATGTGGATCTTATTCCCATCTCTTTCTACATTTCTATATTTATGTACTAAACAGGTTTTTTTGAAAGCTTATACCCTAGGCAGCTAGCAAAACTTCCTCCCTCCTCGTTAATAAGGGTTAATCATCACTGATTTCAAATAGAAGCAGAATATGCAAATAACCTGAATTTTCTGATAAAAAAAAATAAAAAATATATATATACATATATATATCACAACTGTGCTAGCATACAAGTAAATAAAAATTGTACCTATATTCCCCAGTCAGCCACCGATTAGTCAGTTTTTGCACTATTGAGCCTCTGTACCTGACATTTCCTTCCCTTCTATGTTCTGTTAAATTCCTTAATTAGAATGGTTGCAATCCCAGACCCTATTTCTCATCAGATCCATGTATATTAGTATTCCACTATGGCTGCACTATTTAGCCATACCTGTAAGATGCTAAAATTGAAACTGGGTTAAAAGTCTTTTAGGAGTGCATCCATTTCAGGCAAGAAGATTAATCTTCAAAAGCCAGCTGGAGTTTCCTAATTTCCCCATGTGCCGTTATGGTGAAAAATTGAATGAGTCACATGGAAAATATATTTCTATATGAAAATCCCTTTTCTTTTTTTTCTTAAATAAAAAGCTATGATTGCTTGCTTCTGCCATCTAGAATAGTCCTGTATAAAAATACAGAGGCATCTATTTGGGAATTATGCTGTCTTAAGGAATTTCTGATGAAAGGAGAGCACAGCAATCTAAAAGCATCTAATGTATAATGAATATTATCGAAACACCAATGGACCAGTTGGTAAAAAATAGTGCTGAGGCGAGGATAAGAAGGAGCGTGTCATTTTTTAATACAGCGTGAGTTCAAAAACAGCACAGCAAACAGGAATTATCTGCAAGAAAAACATTGTGATTTACCTTCAAATTTACCTTTGGAAGAATTCCACCTTGCACATGTGAAGAATTTTGTCATCCTAATTTACCTCACACAATTTTTACAAGGATTTAATATTGTAGGTGACGTACAATATATGTATTCATTTATATTAAAAAAAATATTAACAGAGGTGTGATCTTTTTTTGGGTGCAGGAAGTGTGGCTTGCGTAGGTAACGGGGTATGAAGGTAAGGGGGACCAAAGAACCCAGCCACAATGCAACAACTGTGGTTTCGTTGCCTCAGTGAGTCACACTCTGCCCTCAAATAAACTGACTACAATGCCAAGTCAGCACATGCATACTATCACACATGCACAGTACAGGCATCCGCTGATGCTATATACTGTGCTGAGTTAATAATATTTATAAATGTATTTGCTGTATGTTCAGTCATTGAAGTGCTCAATAAGTTGTTGTTTCTTAAAAGTATAACCTATGGGATTGTTCGGTGGAGAAATGTAAGTATTTTAACTAGCACTTTACAATTTAACAATCTTTATAACAACACTGGGTAATAACAGACAGACTGGGTGGATAGGAGGGCCCTGCTCACAAGCTTACACTCTATAGGACAGTGGGTTTGATACATGAGGGCAAGTGCTATATATCACACAATGGACTAGCCAGTTGGTATGGCAAAAGTGCTGTCAGTGCTCTGTATGATCCAGCCACACAGCAGTGTTAGTAGCAGAGATGAGAGAATTGTAGAAAAGAAAGAGAGAATGTGCGGGGTTTGTGTTAATAATGTGTTAAATGGCAGAAGTGGTTGTTAATATTGTACTTAATGCTTAGGGAGATAAGAAGGAAATAAGTATGCGCAGATTTGCAAAACTACGCACCAAAGTCGCAAGTTAACTCCTATGACACTCCCCATGTTCTTATGGATCTTTGCTGACTTCCACCTCCATAGGGCTACCTTAACTCTCTGTGCGCATCTTTCTGCAGACACCCAGCCCATGCAGGCCTATTTAACTGCCTCCCCACACCCACTTTTCTTAACTTTCACCTTACGGAGTACTGGTACACCCCTTCTTACAGATCTCATTAGGCACGAGATTGCATAACTCCATGCATAAAGGGTTTCCGTGCGTAACATCTGGATCGCACATGCACTAATTGCATAAAATCACCAAGATACGCTCATGGCCTGTGTATATTTAGGTACATTATTAAGTGTGAATCATGGCCCTTATGTTTTGCTGATTAGTGATGGTAAACTGGGTCAGATAATAAGCTACTGGAGCCTTGCAATCATATTATTAGACTTTGGGCCAGATTCACAACCCTGGATGTGTTGCACATACATCCTTAATTTACCGATAGTAGCTACTACGCATGCGTAGTAACTATGTTACTTAATCTACGTATTGTTTTGTTAAGACCGCATATACGCAATCTACGTAACGAAATGATATGTAGATTACGTAAAATAGTTACTACGCATGTGTAGTAGCTACTATCGGTAAATTAAGGATGTATGTGCAATACCTCCAGGGTTGTGAATCCTCTATATATATATATATATATATATATATAATGATGCCTTAATGTTTTAATACTCACACAGTTTGAAGGATACTGCTACTGCCTGTACATTTCATATAATGAAAACATTTTTCACTATAGCAAAATTAAAGTGCAGACTAGAAGTCTTCCGGGAAAAGATTGGTGTAAATTTTTGCACCAATTAAATTGCACAGTGAATCTGGAACTTTTGAACAGATGATGGCTATAAAATCTTTAACTTTCCCTTTTGTTTCACCTTTTTGATGGGGCATTTTAAAATTGCGAGTTCACCATTTTTGGAATATATGATAGGATATGAATTGAAGCCAGCCATTAGGGCTTAGGGCAGCAACGATATGACAATACTATGGGCATACTATAATGAGGATAAGATTGCAAAGACATTGGGCCTGATCCAGAGCTACGTTGGCCGTAAGTACAGCAAGCTTAGCTCTGGAGCACTCCCCCACACCCCCTGTTTCCAGCGTAATTACCCACTGTTACGCCAGCTGAAGGCTACTTTAACTTCAGCCGGCATAACAGGTCATCTTTCAACATATTTCATCTGTTGCAAACAGTATTGAGTTGAGAGGTGATGTTTCTAAATAACAGTGTGATAGTAAAGCTGGTCAGTATCTGTGTACAACAAGCAATTCAAAGATATATCACTGCATGCAAAGAGTACAATAAACTTGACTCCCCTGAAATCAACATGGTTTTGCCCAGGAGTAACATTCCTCTTTATGACGTCAGAAACACTAGAGCGCTTACTAGAGCCCACTAATGTAAATGACGTCATAATTTCTATAAAAGGGTGCCCTCTATTGACTGAATGGTCATTAGTAGCGGCGCCCCAGAAGATGAAGAAGAATGACATCGGGTCAAGTGACATAGGAGGACGAAGACCAGCTGCAAGCACCAGACCATTGTCTACAACCAAGCGGACAAGAATCTACAATCAACATGAGATTAAAAACTTTAAGGACAGAAGAAACTACTAGCAAACCTTCCCAAGACTGACGACTGCTAAACGGTGGGTTCTAAATATTTTTTATGTTTTATTGCAACACACTTTACATAACAATTATTTTTTTAGAAAACAGTGTGGCCACCTGTGTTTATTTAACAAGGACGAAGACCAGCTGCAAGCACCGGACCATCGTCTACAAGCAAGCGGACAAGAATCTACAATCAACATGAGATGAAAAACTTCAAGGACAGAAGAAACTACTAGCAAACCTTCCCAAGACTGACGACTGCTAAACGGTGGGTTCTAAATATTTTTTATGTTTTATTGCAACACACTTTACATAACAATTATTTTTTTAGAAAACAGTGTGGCCACCTGTGTTTATTTAACATTTTAAGGGGAAACATTATGCATTTTAATTGTTTATTTTATTCTGTCATGTCTCGAAATGTATATTTTGTATGTTTATTTTGAACTGTATTTTTTTTTTTTAAACAGCAGCTACAGTGCAGCATGGTTTTAAAGCTTAACATGCTGACGCTGATATTAATACAAGGCACAGCAATGCTAAGCCTTGTAGTTCCATCAGCGCAGCCATGCTAAGCCTTACAACCATGCTGCGCTTGGCTTTTTTTACTGAGAACAACACAAGTCAAATATATTGACATGTGTTTTTCTATTCAAGTGTGTGTCCCTTTAGTGAATTCGGCGATTATTATGTATTATATGGCAAACAGCTGGAAGATTTTTGTCCAGCGCTGTTGGCCTTGTCGATTTTGCTAAAGGCTCAAGTCCCAGGACTTTGCCTTTAGTGAATACGGCGATTACATAATCGCCGGCAAAGTCCTAGGAGTTTGGGCGCGTTTAGCAAAATAGAGCTTAGTAAATGAGGCCCTTAGTGTGCAGTAACCTTAAGAGAGATCTGATCCTGGCTTAGCATGTATTATTATATTACAATATTTATTTGATTCAATTTATTAGTACACCTTCCCCAAATGTAAAAAGTTCAAAAGGAGTTATATAGACATGAGGCCGGATCCAGAACTACGTCCGTCTTCCATAGACGGACGTAATTCAATGAACAATAGCTACTGCGCATGCGTGGTAGCTATTGTACGTAATCTGCGTATCGTTTCGATATGTAGATTGCGTATATGCGGTCTTTTAGACCGCATATACGCAATCTAGCTATTGTTCATTGAATTACATCCGTCTATGGAAGACGGACGTAGTTCTGGATCTACCCCATGATTTTAAATAAAGCCCCAAAGCACATGTTAAGTCTTTAATTACACAGGAATGCAAGAGAACATGGCCACAATCACAGCAGTCCTGATAAAACTGGAGTTATTGACATTCAGTTGGGCACCAATTTACTTATCGTGTCCATAGAATATAACGTGCTGCACATTAGTTGTCTCTGACATTTTAGATAAAACCATAAAGTATTTATTTTTGCCCGGCATAAGCTATTTTCTATCACTGTTCATGATACAGTCAGGAGGAATCTATTAGGAAGCAGAGCTGTCAGCAGTTGTTCTGCTTCACATAGCCATACTCCACAAATTGGCTAAGCAAGTGGACAAGTGGGCTTCACATGTTTAGTCTACAGACATAGAGGGGAAAGGCTATGCCTCTACAGCATAAGGAAGATTAATTAGCTCTCCAGTGAGCTGCTCCGTGTAAATTCTGATAAAAACATCAACGTACCTAACCGCTTTAATAAAGATTTGTAATAAAATTCTAATAAATCAGGGGATATAGTACATATATGGAACTTGTGATGGTGTAACTGAACTGCAGATGTTGCTTATGAACAAACAAACAGATAAAACCGTTTCAAGCAGTATAACAGTATACAGGAATACAGTATAAAATGATATATATTTATTCTAGAGAAGAAAATGGATATATGGGTTTCACTGGATGGAGCAAATTGCCATGTGCCAAATGCACTGCAATTCTTCATGGTATTCTGTAGTATAATTTGGGCTATATCTATAAAATATGTTTGGCAATACACATAAGCTTCTCTTGGGTATCATGAATCTCTGTATAATCAATATGGTTTCTTGCCTTCACCATGCCGCAGTTGATAAATGGGATTATCCTGACATTTAACCTTTAATCTAATCTATAGAAAACTAAAGGTAATCTATTTTTTTGCTAGGCACATTTACTATCACACAAATAGGATTGTATGTGTTCATTTAGTTTTTTACTATATGTGAGACAATTCTAAATCCGGAATGTTAATCAGGTCAAGTAAAGTGAGGGGTCTGCCATTTTTTCATGAATGACAGTGCACACTCATTTTGATTTGTTTGAATTATTAGTAATTTCTACATGATGATGGATATATTTTAGTACACCCTACATTTAAATTCATAAGCTAATATTCTGGCTGCCAAAAATGTCATTTATCAGGTTGCTTTTTACAAACTGATTCTGAAAGCAAGGAGTCTTATCTGTCATTGTTAATTAAACCTCCACTTTGTCAATACATGATAATCCTTTTGTTTGAGCTAAAAACATTATTTTCTCAACCCTACAGAAAATATGCAATTGCAAAGCTTGTCTGATTTAAAAGGGAAAATGGTAAAAATCATTTTAGAAAGCTGCAATCCATTCAGATAAAGTGAACATGGCCGGTACTAACTATTCTGGTGTCCTAGGCGAGAGAGAAAATTGGGCCTCCACCCCTCCTTATAGTATGATATAGTGCCTATCCCTTTAACACAGCTGTTCTTTCCTAGATAAAACTTAAAATATGCCTACAGTCAACTCTCCCACGCAATACAAATGACACCCACACAGTCACACCACTCTTCACATTACATATAATACCCCCACAGTCCCACTCTCCCAACATTACATATTATACCCCCATAGTCTAATCATTCTCCACCCTTTACATATTATACCCCCACAGTCTCATCAGTCTCTCCATATTACACATTATATCCCCACAGTCCCACTCTTCCCACGTTACATATTATATTAAAATAGGGACTTCTATGGCATAAAGAAAATATTTGAATAAAACTAGAGAACTACTGTAGATCTTTATATATCCTGTCTGTGTAATTGGTGCCATTGGACTGAGTGATCATCAGCCTGGTAGGATTTAAAAGACACATATGTAACCCCATCAAAAGCATGAATACAACGTGTATTAACATGTGTAAGCAAAACCAAAGGTGGGCATCCTGGTCTAGCTGTGGTCTTGTTCCCTGTTTTTATATATTCTATAGTAACTTTTTTTTATGAACATGTGTTCTGAAGGGCATAACAAGAGAGTTATGGTTGGGGTATAAGATATGGAGCTTTATAATAGGGACAATATAGAGATCTGCTCATAATTTGAACAAAACTGAGGAATAAAAAGCTTTTTTTAAGTGACATGAAGACCCATGTTATGGAAGTACATTGAGCACTGTTAATAAATAAGAAACTCTGGACGGGATTCACACTTAAGAATCTGCGGCCTTTTAAGTGCGATCTCTTCAGAAATGACCTACCACGCATGTGTAGTAGGTAATTTACGCAATCTATAAAGACTGTAAGTAGTTATTTAAGAAGAAAGAGGTGTGCCAAGGCAGCCTATGTCCTTTTTTAAGACGACTGGGTGGGAGGAGGGATGAAAATGAGCCGGAGAGGGCGCCAGGAAGGGATCTTCATACATATTTTCCTTCTTAAGAAGCAAATTGTGCATGGTTTCTAAAGGACGCTCTGTGGAACGCTTAAGTGCCATAAGGATCCTAAAAACAGTGGCTGGTTGCGGGATACAGCCGCACCTAACTCATTCTTACCTGTGAGTATGCTCCTCTATTATGGGGCAAGTATTCTATATGCTGCATAATAACACTCTTTATTCATTCTTAACTTTACTCAAGCTCCAGTCATATAGGCTCCAAACAATTTACACACAGTGTTAATGGCCACATACAAAGGCAATGTCTGTCTCCATGGCTGTTTAGTGATAAGTGTTGGAAGGGGGGCCTGAGAGACTGTTTAATATGCTAGTGTTTGGCAAGTATGGGTTATTTAAGACAGGTATAAAACAGAAAAGACCTAGAGGCTCTAAGTCAAAAGTCTTAGGCTGATGCACACAGTCGTCACACCAACATTTAACCATCACTATTCTAGAAGAATACTTGTAACCAAAAGCTTGTGTCAGTATTTTCTTACTTTAATAGAACTGGCAGATTTTATGTGAAAACCTACAAAGGTCGGGATCCGGCCCAATGTCAGTAAAGATATTGAAATCCTCTCCTAGCTTGTTAATATTGAAGAAAAATAATTTTAGCTCAGCTCCCCACCACAAATCCTGAGTACTTAATAACAGTGTAAGACCCCAGCGTAAAGTGTTCCAATATGCACCATGTTTTTTTGCTGATGGTGTTTCAGAAAAAGAAAATATTGGCTACTAGTTGATGGGAAAAGAAATAGCTTTCTGCTAGCTGAAATGTATGTACATCTTCATAAAAACAAGCAGTAGCAACACTTTAATCACCAAAACCTTCAACCAAGGTCACTGTTAATGTATACAATTTGTTTAATACCAACAGATAACCCTTGTGTTTATGGATTTGCAAGGATCTGAAAAGTCTCCCTTGTGCACCAGTTTCTTGCAAATATGTCCATGTAAGTGACATTTTATTAACTCTGAATAAATATTTGAAAACAAGTCAAACTGCGGAATCTGGCATATTGTCCAGTTTCCCAGCTGTCACCTCATCTTTTACAAGGATAGCAAAATCCTGGCGAAGAGCAGGTCCCAATGCACATTCCGAAACTGAACTCATGTCACTAAGGCAGATCAGAGGATTATTCTTTTATAATATTCAGCTAAGATGTTGTACGTCTGTACAGTTGTCAAATGCATGGTCAGGAAATGGCAGATTACAAAGAAACACTGTGGTAGTGGTATTGACAATTATTTATAGTTTTACATATAAAAATCTAATGTAAATAATATTTTAAACCAAAAAGTTAAATAAAATGGGAAGCAGTAGAAAGGTAAAGAAATTATTTTTATTTCCAATATTCAGTGTCTACAAAGGAGTAATGCCCCTGGGTCTACTTTTTATTAAAGTAAAGGAAGAAAGAGAGCTTCATTCAAATCTTGATGTTAAATCTTCCATTGGGGTATTTTATATTCATTTTTTTTCTCTATCAACTTCTATTTAATGAAAAGAAAATTGACAAGTCTGGTTTAAAAGATGCTTTCAGTGCCCTAGATTATAAAGATTTTTAAGATGGTTTAGATCAGCAAAGCTGATTTCATGATATTATCGTGAAATAACTTTTATTTGAGTTTTTCAAATAGTGTGGCATGCATAGCTATTTTTCATATCAGAGGTGTAGTGAACCAGATACAATTTTTATGCATCTTTTGATATAGTCGGGTCACTATTAATTGTTTATTATTAAAGGATAATAATAACAGTAGAAGAATAAGAAAGAAGTAGAAAGAGAAAGAAAAGGAAAGAATTAAGAAAAAGAAAGAAGGAAGAAAAAAGAAAAAGGAATATTTTTTATTAAAAAAAAAGTACTTGATTTTTAAATTAGATTTTAGATTTATATGGTTCTGTTCTGACACGCCTACACTGTACAATTGAAATGCCTGCCCCTTGCTCTGTTGCTGGAGGCCTGTTGGAAAAAAAAATCAGATCACTGGATTAAACAGTGTTATGATAGCAGATCGCTATTGTGTGCATGGGCAGAATGCTAAAAGTCCAAGTGATCGGAAAATGCCCCTTAATAGTCTAGATCAGGCCTATTATTACTACCATACTCTGTACAGTGCTGCTTCAGAGCTTTATGAATTCATTATGGGCCGTATTCAGAGAGCCGTTTCCCTGAAGGAACGCAATTATACGCACGGCCGGTGCAGGCCAAACCCCCTCACACCCATGACACTCCCCTTTCTCGGCTGTGCTGTTGGTGACTTCCACCTCCATAGAACACCTCTATCTTTCCGTGAGCAGTTGAGTGCGTATGCGTCCTCCATATGTGCGATTCATGTTCACGTGCGTATTTTTGCATCACATAGTCCGATTCACAAGTCCGTCTGTGAGGCACTTACACGTAAAGTACATAGAAAAAGTTACTACGCAACGTACCTTAAAATACACACACAAAACGCAGTGAAAACGGTTCTCTGAATACGGCCCTATATTAATAAAATATCATGGGTTTTGGAATCAGGGTTAAAATTTTTCGAATTCCCTTGAATCTCTCATACCAAACAACTGTAGAGAAAACTTTAAATCAAGGTACCACAGAGGTTAGAACTCCAGACTAAAGTCCTTTAGGAAAAGGCTCCAACTGATTTACAGATATACAGTATGTTGAACATACACAAGCACTTTTCCCTGTGCATTTGTCCATCAGTTACTTCTAAAAGAGAGTTCAAGGTTATTAAAATGCTGGCAAGGAAATGGTGTTCTAGAGGTAAATGCCATTTGGAAGAGATAATTTTAAGTTCATCTTGGATCTGTACCAATACACATGTGGATTATAACTAGATTTATGCTGTCTAGAGCCATGTATACTTTTTTGTGATGTTCATTTCTATGTATGGTTACCTGTGAGAACACATATCAAACAGCAATTGACTAGTGCAAGGACAAATGATGAAGACATGTAGCTGTTTAACAGCCATGAACACATGTTCCACAGTCAAACTGAGCTAAGCTACTATATGCGTAATACTGATCGTAGTTTTGCGCATATTGTTTAAATGTAAGCTTTCACCAAACCAAACTTTGTATCAGGCATTGCGAGTCTAGGGGCTAGAGTTTCTAAACTAGAGGAAAGGAAAAGTGGAAATGCCCATATAACCAATAAGATTCTAGCTTTTACTATCCTGTTATATACAAGTGAACGTCAGCTAGAATCTGATTGGTTGATATGGGCAACATCTCTATTTTTCAGTAAGCCCTTACATACAGTTCCCCATTATGCACCAGCCCCATTATCCAATTGAAGTGGGATCTCCTCTATAAAGCGCCTATCAGGGTACTGTCCTAGACGTCTATGGTCACATAGCTGGGGCTAGTGCGTAAACTTTAAGGTAGCGTGCAGCGTACAGAAGTGACGTACGTTCAAGGTGAGTGTTCTTCCCACACACATAAGGTACTTAGGTTCCTACCTGTGGAATTCTGCTGCTGCTGTGAAGCTGTTGCGGACGTATCAACATAGGAATTGAGGATCCGGCTATTATTATTGTGTATTGCTTACTATTATTATTATTATTATTATTATTATTATTATTATTATTAGAGTTTGTGTAGTTTCAGTAATAATCTAGAAATATTTTAAATTTTTTATTTGAGACAGAGCAACCCCAATTGTTTAGAAATCCCACTTCTGTACCATGTGCTTTACCTTATAAGCATAGTAGGTAAAATGATCATCTTAGAATACATCTCCATATGTGTTAGTCAGGAAATTTATAATAAGACTTTCTTCTTGTAGCATCCAATATTGGAAAATATGCAATAGCCTTAGTTACATTTTATTGTCCCATTTGTGAGCTTCGTTATATAAACAGTGCTCTGAATTTCCCTATTAAACTCCTGGGTGTATTTGACTAATTGTTGGTCACTTTAATAAGCAACAGAGGATGACTTTATGTTCAGCAATTTCCCTTCACACAGCTCACTTAATAGCTGCAAAGGATCATTTGTCTACAGCCAAGTGATAAAAACGTACCTGAACAGAACATTCCGGGCTGCACCTTTCCAACTTAAATGTTTTGCAAGAATTAGCAATTACTGTTATGTTAACATGGCAACAGAGACAGAAGGGACTCAGGGTCCATCAATATTGAAATTATAAGAGCCATACTTTCCACAACAGCTGTTGCAATGACAAGTAAAAATGCAATAGGACAATATGTATGTGATTTAGGGAACAATACCTTTACTGCTTCTAATTGCTCTCAGGATTTGAATTGGTAAAACCATAAGATGCTCAACAAAAGATTCAACGTAGGTATAACTATAAAACTTAATTATTTCTTACAAAGCGAGCCATTCTATTTAAAATAAGAGAAAGCTTTGAGCAATAAAGACAATGCCATAATCAATTAGTCTTCTGCACACATAATTAGACTCACAGAGATAAGAAAGGCTGTAAATTTAATGACGAATCCCATATTTTTGTCCAAGTTTAATTTTCTGTACAGATTACACTAAAATATCTCCTCAGCATCAGCACCAGGCAATCAGGGCATGTTTTATCTGTCTGCCAAAGGCAGTTTTATTGTGGTTCACTTACATGCATAAATACATGAGGTTCCCTAGTCAATACAAGAATATGGGCCAGAAAGAAGCCCTCTTTATAAATCCATTACTGATATGGACGACAATGCCATCTATGAACTTCAGTTGATTTTATGACACAAATTGTCATAAAAAGAAATTTACATTAAAACAACTACAAACTGCACAGTCAAAAACATATTAAAGAAGGAAATGTCAAGACCTAATAAAGCTATAGCCTGTGAAAGTCATATTACTATGGATAGGTGTGCTAATTATTTTTATTGCGTGTATTCGTTTTATTGCACAAATCTGCAACTGGAGACCCATGCGTGGGCTTCAAGCTCATTCATGTGCAGATGGGCCAAAAATTGGGCAGTGATGACAGTAATATGAATGATAAGATGATATGCTCTACTATTGATTAATAAGCAGGAAATGAGGACAACTATGGCGTCAAAAGAAGAATTGTGTCCCTGTACTTTCACACAACCAATTATTATCTTTATTAATGCCTGAATTTAAAGCCAGATCCACACATCTGTGTGACTTCCGTATACACAGAGCTCTGGCAGTCCGCACAGAAGAGGGGAGGGAGTTGTCATAACCCTACCTTAAGTGTCCTGTGCGGATCAGCGTTCCATACAAACTCTTAAACCCCGCCCCTACTGTAAAATAACATGTTCCTGCCCACCTTCAGGAGCTTAGGCGGGTGGAGGGGATGGGCTGCCCTGTCGAACGAATCTCTTTGTCCCGTACACCTGGAGATCCAGTGTGTAACAAATGGCATGCGCATTGCCAGAAACTTGCAGAAGTCAGGTGGCGTTTCGCAAGTGCGAATCTGGCTCTTAATGTCTAAAGTCACTTAAATATTGTTGTTTTCCTCACATATTATAGTGTGATTGATGGATGTGTATTTAACAATGATTTTTGTCACACAAATTTGCATTTACAATTTTTGCTAAATATGAGATAAGTAAATGACACTGTGAAATTGTGTATCTTGCTAAGTAAACACTTAACTATGACTATGAGATCTCATTAGATGTTAGAAACCTTGAGAAGTTAAAATGGATAGCATAGTCATTAAAATGTATATTAACTGCTGTTCCTGGTAGTGGTGTTTTCTACAGCAATGGCTTCATATTCAGTCTTCCTCTTTACTACCCCTGCACGGTTAACAGGGCCGCCATCAGAAGGGACAGCCAGGCCCACAGCTAATGGGGACCCACCATTATTACAGAAATTCCCTGTGCACTGCCACATGGTAACGCAGGTCTGTGATGGCGTCACATAGGGGGCTGTGTCCCAGGCCCTGACAGATTGCTTGCATGTGCAGAAGGTTAGAGATGGTGCTGTTACTGAGAAGAGGACTGCCAATGATCACTAGCAACAATTAAACTGCAAAGCTGAAGAAAAAACCATGGGGTCAGTGCTGTCAGAGAAAACGATGATCAGCAGTTGGGACTCTCTCCCTATTGCCATTGATTCTAACAAAGCAGGAGCATTTTTGGACCATTTTATTGGTGTTCCAGTGGTGGAAGTGGAAATTTAGAAGTGGCGGTATGGACATTTAGAAGTGGCGGTATGGACATTTAGAAGTGGCAGTATGGACATTTAGAAATAGAAGTGAATAAAGAGATTTATAGCTTTTCAATTAAATCAGTGGGAGAAGTGACGGTATCGCATACTCCCATATACCCCCTCACTTCGAGCCCTGGTTCTGAGTAATGGGCCCATGCCACAAACTCTAGCATAATTAGGTCATATCTTTCATCAAGTAATTTGATCAGCCTGATTATCACATAGTGTGTGGCTGGTTTTAAACTTTTTAACAAGTTAAGGGCAGAAAGAGAATGTCTCCATATGTTTCTGGAGTTATTACCCGTTGACTTATTTTTACTGGGGGTTATCATTTTTTCACAAGGACCTATGATTAATAATTATCTGTCTATATTAAAGGAGAAGGAGGCTAGTAAAACTGTAAAAATGTAAGATTCTAATAAAATATTTAATATTATAAAGACATTCTCTCAGAAATAAATGCATTATTGAAGACAGCTGTAAATTTGTCAGTTATTTAATATCTGGAACTGAGTGATATTTTTTTTTTCTCTAAAGGTCATTGGTTTACTTATATGTGGTCCAAAATTAATAGCAATATGTGACCCATATTAAGATCAGTTTTCCATACTATAAATTTTTTCGTTATGTGTGTGTAAAAGTCAAGCCAGACAACCCCAATCAACAAAAGCAGTTCTGGAAGAGATGCTAATATCTACCACGTTAACAAAGTGCTAAAGTGTGCCACAAAAACTAGCCATGCATGTGGAAATATATTGAATGCATACTGACTATGCCAATGGTGCAAAAATAATTTCTATTTGATGGATATAACTTGTTTTAAATGAGGAATTTTTATTTTTATTTTTTTTAATAAAATGACCTTCTATTACCAACAAAAATAAAAGAAAAATATGAAGTGTATTATCAAGGCAAAAGGTATTTTAATATTGCACTGCAAAGGTGAAGAACTATGTAAACTGTAGCAATGTACAATTTTTTATTGACATAAGCCCAATAGAGGTCACCTAGGCTTTAAAAACACTATAAAAAACACCCAATATTTTATGAAGAATGTCAGATCATTTGTTTTGCATGTTTGTCTTAAAAAACAGTATAATAAAAAATAAACAACAACAACAAACATGGCAACTAATTTTTAGACAACTTTGACTTTATGATGCAGTGCATCTGTATAATTATTTTATTATAGGAAAGCACATCTCTGTATGCATAATAAACATACATATACATATATATACCCTGCCTTAGTGTCTTATTAATTAAAATGTAAGTTTCTGCTTTGAACTATGATGGGTGTACATGGTACAGCACCTTTTATGCCTGGGTTTGTCTTTTTTTTGTTTGCACATGTTTTCTGTTAGGGGGGATTGTGAGCACTTTTAATCTCCCAATAAGCAAGTTACTGTTTTAACCAGTGTGACTGAACAGCTCTTATTAAATTCAGTGAAGACATAAAGCTAAAATGAAGGCAGCCCATAATGAGGCTCTGCATCAACCATGATTGCCATCAATCAGCGCATTTCACTGAAATTCCCCTTAAATGTTTATTAAAACCGTTAATACGGAAATTAATTTGTTTGGGGGCTTTTTATATGCACACATAGGGACTCGTACAGACCTACGCCAAGCGCCCATTTGTACTTACTGCGCATGCGCGAGGCCGATGTTACGCAGAGAAATGCTGAGGGTATAGGCCTTGAGCGTCCCAGCTTCGTAACAACGCAGGAAGGGGCATAATAACGCTTTGTGGGCGGGGAGAGGTATTTAAATTGTACAGTATGGGCGTGCTAAGCGTCGTAAATATGCATGGATGCTACGGACGCCCGCGGTTACGCTCAGGGTAGGGTTCGGTCGGCGTAAGTTGGCATAAATATGGATGACTAAGGGGAGTGCCTAGGGGAGTGCTTCGTAGGTACGCTGGTGTAAATAAGCTACGCACAAGGGCGTATTATTTGCGTAGGTTTGGATCAGGCCCATAGCTAACCAAGACAGTATTTATGGTAGAAACACATACTATAATGTCACAGTCCCACCATATTTACAAATGAAATATCTTGATATTACTATTATAATACAGAGCATGTGCCTGCATACTGTTCACATTGCTATACTTTGAGACAATTTTATCCTTGCTCTCAATATAATGGATTATGGAGCTCATGAAGTACATAGTACACTATGCTGAAGGAAGCCTGCAGAACGCACTTCATACACTGAAAATGAGCCTATGTCTATACTCTCTGTGTCTTTGACAGGCACTGTTTTTTTTTAAAAAAGCACATACATTTGAGCCTTAGAAAAATACATACCTCACTACGCACTATAAAATTGCCAGGGACACACCACTGAAAGCTTGCTCGGTCACTGCTAACATAACTACCAACTTTTTAGTTATTTTTAGCAAGATATACCATATATAAAAATAATGTCACATAAAAAATCTGTGCAATATATCCTCACAGCAGCTGAGATGGCAGCACAGAGCTGTGTATAATAGAGAGATGCTGGCATGAATCAGATACCACTGGAGTTCTTTGGAGACAAAGATAATTATATATCCCTTAGTTCCTTGTGAAAGGACTGAGTTTATGCAGCCTACTATTATCTCTGCTGGTTTAGGTGCAGAATTATTTTTTGGTTACATAAATACATCTTCATCAAACACAAGATTCAAATCACAGTTTTAAAATATAACTCCTCATATATTTTAGCTAAAAACAATAGAACATTAACAAAGAATGATCAGAATAGTGACAATCCTTATTCTCTGGGGGATATTTACAGCACATACTCCATTTGCTTTTCTGTGTAGTTCAGTCAATGCACTATGGTATCAGGACACTTTGTAGCCCAATCTATCCTAATTACATTGGCCCAGGTCCACAATAACACTTGTGAGCGAATTTACGCGTGGCGGAGGGGTAAAAATGCCTTTTAGTAAGTACTGCGCATGCGCACCATAGAAAATACGCACTGTAACGTAGCGTAAATGTGAACATATGGGCCATTCACGTATGTGTCACGTAAATACTTGTGTAGGGGTGCCAATTTTATGTTTCACAAAAATACGTCTGAAATACATTATGTAGGCGGGGGTTTGTATTTAAAGTATACAGTATGGGTGTGCTTAGCTGCGTACAGGGCCAGCAACAGAAATCTTGGGGCCCGTCACACTTAATTTTTTTTGACCCCCCCGCCCTACGCAACGGTTAANTATGTTTCACTACGTCTGAAATACATTATGTAGGCGGGGGTTTGTATTTAAAGTATACAGTATGGGTGTGCTTAGCTGCGTACAGGGCCAGCAACAGAAATCTTGGGGCCCGTCACACTTCACTTAATTCGGGGCCCCCCCCCACGAATCGGTTAAATAAAATAAAATTAATAAAATAAGCATAAACATAAAATAACCACAATAATAGAAATTGACCAAAGGGGGTGATGGTTATGAGGCTCCATCAACCCCTTTGACACTGATACCCACAGTGGGATTACATTTGCAGGTTCAGTTCAATATGTTACTCTTCTGGATTATTATCATTGCAAATATAATCCAAACATCTGATTTTTGTAATTTAATCAATAAAAAGTGAACACATTAAGAACATTCATACTGGAAAATATCTTTGTTAACAAGACCATTTCTTTTTATGCACCTGCTAACAAAGATATTTTCTGATATGAACAGTGCCATTTCTAGACCTAGCAGAGCCCAGGGTGCCACCCCCCCAAAAAAAAGGTATGCCTCCTGTTATGCCCTCTATGTGCCCAGTCTCCTCTTGTGC
>WWET01000021.1:1467586-1477805 GCA_011038615.1 Limnodynastes dumerilii
GTTCGCTCCAATGATCATGAGTTGTTGTGATAAAATGGGTCGCATCTGTTGATTTGATTTTAGAAACTTTCTAAAAATCATGATCAACAATGGAACAATGTCCAACAAATGTGGATAGTGTTTACACAAGTACAACTGACTGTGCGTCTTTTCTGGAAATCTTCTGTGCAACATACAATGTGTACAGGTAGTAATAAGGTAGGGCAGCATGGTGGCTCAGTGAGTAGCACTTGAGTCTCACAGTGCTGATGTCATGAGTTCGATTCCCTAACTAGTCCTTATCTGTGTGGAGTTTGTATGTTCTCCCTGTGTCTGTGTGGGTTTCCTCCGGGTGCTCCAGTTTCCTTCCACAATCCAAAAACATGCTGGTAGGTTAATTGGCTGCTGAATAAATGAATCCTAGTGTGGATGTATATATTAGGGACCTTAGTATGTAGCTTCATTGTGGCAGGGACTGATGTGAATGTGAATTATTCTCTGTAAAGCGCTACACAATCTAATAGCTCTCTAATAAATAAATAATATGAATATAGGTAAATGGTACAAAAGGTATATACAAGATAATAATGTGTATTTTTTACCTTTTATAGCTGCAACTTTCTTTCAGCGATGAGGAGGTAAATGCTAGTACTTTACATACATTAAAACATGGAGCATGTTTTGACCTTTATAGCAATTAAATAGAATGTGTCATGGAAAAATGATGCCTTACATAACTTTTAATATATAGTAGTATCATGATGTATGATCTTATAGGGATTTAAAGGGCTAAGTTCATATTCATTTTATATTTAAATTGAATTGATTTAATATAGCTGACTACAGTAATATACAACACTAAGGCCAAAATTCTGTTTCAAGTGTTCATCGTGTTGGACAGTAAATGCTGGTCTTTAAGAATTACCAGGGGGAAAAAAAAACTCTGTTACAGCAAATGAAAGATCTCTTTTTCTGCTCATAAATGTGAAGATGGGGAGGGGCAGAGCTATGTTGATGGTGTAGTATATAAGAAAAATAATAGGGAAACAGTGCAGTACTTGTGAGGAAACTATTTAAACAAGTATGAATAACATAGTATGACACATATAGTTTAACACATAAAATATTCACATTGATCAAAATAGTTTAATTAATTGATTTGTTTACTCCAATATGGTGGTGCAAGTGCTACTGAGCACTATAAAATGGTGTCTCAGTGCTAATCATTGAGCACAGTGGCATAGTAGCAATTGCACCTCACAGCTGAGGTCATGAGTTCAATTCCTGGACTAGGCATTAGCTGTGTGGAGTTTCTATGTTCTCCCCATGTTTACGAGGTTTTCCTGCTGGTGCTCTGCTTTCCTCCCACACTCCAAAACAACATGCTTGTGGGTTAATAGGTTGCTGACTAAATTAACTTTGTATGTGTTATGGAACTTAGATTGTAGCCTCAATGGGACTGATGTGAATGTGAAATATTCTCTGCAAAGCGCTGTGGAAAAGTTGTGGCACGATATATAAGTATGTGTTAATAATAAAATATAATAATTATATATCTATTTAATTTTATTTTATTTTCTGGCAGCTTACTTTTAAATTCATTATATTTTCCAACCATTAAGTGTGTGAGTTGGGGTGATAGTGTCATTTGACTACTTACCATTGTATATACTTCACTGTATGTGTCGTCTATGGTTTAGTTCTGGATAAAATATCAAATAACACAAAATAGTGTTTAAGTTTATTTACACTTTTTTGTCATGTTTTATATATCTCAAACACTACCACTAGAATATATATAGAATATATATCTGAATATATAGAATACATTCCCTACATGAAACATAGATGAGAATGTAGGTGAGGCTCCTGTCTTCCTATAATATAGGGGTTCTCAACCCTGTCCTTAACTACCACTAACAGTGCATTTTCCAGGTCTCCTCATAAACAAATAATATAGGGCTGTATTCACACCTAAGAAGCTTCTGCTTCTTTCTTAGGCACGTAGGGTACTGAACTGATCTACTAAACATGTGTAGTAGGTCATTTACACAATCTATGTTCCAGTTAGGTATGTAGATTGCCTCTATGCGGCCTTTACAGACCACATGGAGTCGTTTAGTAAGAAAGAGTAATTCCGCCTTGGGGAGTGTTTAGGTACAAGTGGGAGGGATTTAGATTAGTCGGGGAGCTGAGAGGGGAGGCTGGGAGATGCATTGTCCGTGCGTAGTTTCCTTCTTCAGAAGGAAACTACGCATAATTAGTTAAGGTAGCCCTGTGGCACTCTTAAGTGTCATAAGATACCTAAAAATGGGGGGGTTATGGGCTGCACCAGTGAGTTAGGTGCAGTTCTGTCCACACATAACGCACTCTTAGGTGAGAATACAGTCCATAATGAGCACAACCTGTGGATCTTTCACATACGTCAGCCACTAATGAGCACATCTGTGCTCCAGTAAGAAGACCTTGAATGCACTGTTAGTAGTACATAAGGACAGGGTATAATTTATGCTGAAGTTGGAATAATATCCTTTTTACCAAGGGTTCCAACAGTGATTGTGTGCCACAAAGACATTTGATCACTGTTTACATGCTGTTAACATAAGTATCTAAGTGCAGGACAGGTAATGACACAGAAATAACCCAATGCAAATGATTAGGGGAAAAAATCAGATGGTCTAAATGATAAAGAAAGTGCTTGAAGGAACATTTGCATACACTGCATGCATAAGGTAGAGTATGGACACAGAGACACACTTCTCACTGTCATAAATTGTGCTCCCTGTTCATTTATCTTAATTGCATTTGCTTAAAAATATCAATGTGCAACCAAATAAACAACAACAAAAATGATATGTGCCATGTGAAATAAGCACCTCTATTTCATATAATGAAAGGGCTCTTTTATTTTACATATAATGTAGACTCTATATATTCAAAGGGAAAGATTTAAGTCTTTCTAAAAGGACTTATTCTGAATGTCTTGAGACCAATAACTCAAGGCTGCCAAGAAATGCAATCAGGAACTGGCGGAGCTATATGAGAAACTTAATGTCGACGTTTTCTTTATACTGTGACATCTGTGTACTATTATTTAATGGTGGCAGAATTATAATAATGAGATTACATCCAAGCTCATTAGGAGGATGCTTTTTGATAGATGGGTCAAATCAGCTTGACAGGAAAGTGCCCCCAATGCCCTGACAGTAATTCAGTTAAGCTGATGACACAGACACCAAGAGAAATCAGTGGAGACTCATATGACTTAATTGCCATCAAAATAAAATGACTGTGATAGCCATATATTACTTTTACTCTACAAGATAATTTCACAATAATATGGTTATGTCAATATAGAGAATAATGAAATGAGGTGCAAAATCATTTTTATCTGTTAAAGTTTACAGAACATTTGTTCTATTTTTTATAATACATTATTTTCCTAAAGTACATTAGAAATCTTTATAATTTACAGGAATATATATGGCATAGGGTCATCTGCACTGACCAAAGACATTATAAGTGCAGTTAAGAATATATGTATTAAAAAAGGGTAATTTGACTTCCAAGTATTGTAAGATATGTTATGCTGGTCAACTCATGGCAAAATCTTCAATATTGCATTGCATTGGCTGAAGTCTACTTACATAGGCTACATAGACTAAGGGCCAGATTTACTAAGCTGCGGGTTTGGAAAAGTGGAGATGTTGCCCATAGCAACCAATCAGATTCTATCTCTCACTTTCCTATTTCATACTAGAGAATGTCAGCTAGAATCTGATTGGTAGCTAAATTCCACATTTTAGTAAATCTGGACCCTAGAATCTAAACCTGTCTGGCAATCAGCTGCACACTCCTGATTTATGATGGCTTCCTATTCTATACATGCACAAAGCCAATTCACTGGAGAAGGAGGTATACAGTAGTGTCGCCTTTCTGAGATTGTTATTGGAATAGAGCTCAGCAATGTTACAACCCTGCTGTCAGCATATAAGGAACTTAGACCCTTGAGATATGGAGATTTTGCTCATGAATAATGCAGGGTTGACGACTTTTAACAGCTTCCCTCTGGGAGATCCCGGAGGGAAGCTATAAATGCATGCAGAGGCGGGGCTTAATGATGTGATTTATGCAAATTGTGTCATTAAGCCCCGCCCCTGACTAATACTTACACTTTTTAGCTGTAACAGGGATCAGGACGGGGCTTGATAGCGCAAATTGCATCATCAAGTCCCTCCCTGCCCCTAGCAACACTAGTATACTAGTGTTGTCAGGCAGGGGAGCAGGACTTGAGGGAGATTTGCAGGCTCTCCGGGATACCAGGAGAAGTGCCTGAATTTCGGGAGTCTCCCAGACATTCCGGGAGAGTCGGCAACCCTGGAATATTGAAATGTGGAAAATAAAAACACATAAACGTCATACTATGTGAAACTAGTTTAAATAGTTTACTTTAATGCATCTTTTTTAATTTCTAGTGTGCTCATATTTCATTTTTTGGTCAAATGACCTATAAATCAATGACTGGTAAAAAGTAAAGAAATTTTACCTATGTAAAAAACAGCAGTGGAAGTATAAGCACCAACCTTAAAATCTTGTTGTTTTCTACTGTTTAAACCAGCTTTGAAGTATATGAAAGAGGAAAGATTAAAATGTAAGCAGAAATTTATGAAAGATATAAAAGTGCAGCGCAGTCTTGTGTGTAATCTATTCTTTCTATAACGCATGTATAAAACAGTGCTTGTTACTGAAACTATCAAACTATACATTTATAGAACTTATTTAGTTCCGGTGCATGAAGAGTCTGATTTACATTTGATCAGGGTGTCAGGTCTCGTAGGATTGATATTTACTTAGTATAAACGGACCTGATTCACACCTAACTCACTCTTCCAGCCCCCAACCCAACCCCCGTTTTTAGGTACCTTATGGCCATAGGGCTACCTTAAGTCTCTATGCAATGTCCGTACATACATTGCACCTCACCTCCTCCTTCCTGCCCTCCCCAGCTAATCTAAATACCTCCCACTTCAGCCTAAATACCCCTGGGGCGCCATTACGCCGCCCTAAAACCACCCTGTGGTGGCATAACGCCGCCTCTATGGACATAAAACCCTGTGTGCAGTCTTTACAGACCGCACCTACACTATCTACATACCAATCTGGCACGTAGATAGCGAAAATGACCTACTACGCATGCGCAGTAGGTCATTTCGGCCAGATATGCACTTAAGAAGCAGAAGCTTCTTAAGTGTGAATCAGGCCCAACGTTTGAATCTGCACCTGCTAGCATCAATCACAAAAAAGAGTCAAAGCACAATAACGACATCCCAAAAGAGCAATAAAGTTTTCAGAAAAAATTGTATGCGTTCGTACCATGAAGTAAAAGGTTGCCACCTGACCCACACAAAAGGTTTAGTTAATAACAACAATTATTTATATCTTAATAAACAAGAGTTTCATACCAAGGTCGACAAATAAATTATGACCAAACTGATGACAAGTAAAGCACACATTAGATTTGTATTCAATCAGCAGATAAGGTCTTCATTAGAAGAATATTTTATTCTATCTGGCATTTCAATGCTGACATTAATATTAAAATCTTTTCAACTGAATGTAAAAAAGATCATCAGCTCTAGGAGAAAATTATTCTCACATTAATGTGCTAAAAAAAATAAATGTTTCATCTGACTATTGGTGTTAAATATTAATAGAAAATACTATTTTTTGGAAGATATTGTAACTACTTAACAATTTACATAAGTACAACAAAGACGAAGAAACCATACAGTATTATGATGTTAATCTCAGAAAGCGAAATCACAAAAGTAGTTATTTCTTCAATAAATCACATTTGGATTACAATTGCTTTTCTTCTGATGCTTGTTTTTCACTTTTCCTTAAAGGCTGAATATAATTGCCAGAGAGGTCATTGTTTAAAAGGCTGTCAGCCATTTTCAATTCCTCACAATATGTAGAAAGGTCAGTTTGTATAACCTTCATCTGTTTTGTTTGTCAAAAATACACACCAGACCTTGAAGCAATAAAACTATCCAAGTGCTTTTGTAATCTTCTATTTTTTCCATCTCCTGACTCATTCAATATATTACCCACTGTTATCTAATGAAAGGATTCTACATTCTACTGAGCATATCAACAAAGGTCTGTTTTATAATTTAGTCAGTGTATTTATACTAAGTTTTCTGTTGTGAATTAAAATATTAATTATTTATTTGCATCTATCTTAACCTTTTTAATAAACATTTCCATTATCACTATCTCCTAATGTGGACTTGCTATTAATTTGTTGTCTAGGAAACAGGCCTGCAAATGGAGGAATCTGGGTAGTGTCTCACCAAACCACTTCATCCCCGAATAGTGGTAGAGCCACACAAACATATTTCACAGAAAATCCATTTGGGAGTCTACATTTTCTGCTTTATGTCTTGAAGATCCATTGATATTGATGGAAAACTGTACATATAATTAAATTGTATATTGTATTATTGGTCTGGATCTAGATTTTAGATCCTGCTACACTCAGAACTCAAAGCGATGGTGGACTCCACTATATCCAGGCTTCTGTGCAGACCAGTTGAGGCCACTATCCTCACATATACTTTCAATCCTATCTTACAATTTCTGAGCCATTCTCACTTAAAACAGGAATGACTCATAAGTCTGGATAAGAGTTTAGGGGCCCGATTTACTAAGCTGCAGGAAAGGAAAAGTGGAGATGTAACTCATAGCAACCAATCAGATTCTAGCTGACATTATTTAATATGTAATAGGGAAGTGACCGCTTAGAATCTTATTGGTTGCTACGGGCAACATCTCCACTTTTCCTTTCCCGCAGTTTAGTAAATCCTTACTGTAGAATTACAATGCAGACAAGTGACACATTCTGCCCCACCATTTCCAGTGCAGAAGTCTAGATATACATCCATACCAGGAATGCAGTGGGTACACATCCGCACTCACAACATGTGCGTGTGTGTAAATCTGGATCTGGCCATTTTTCCTATCTTTACAGATGAAGCTACTACAATTACTTACGTTTGCATGGGTGATGGAGTAGGGAGAACGTGCACAGAGATCGCATAATCATCAATGGTAGTGTCTTCAGTTCATTTGGTAAAGCTAAAAAATGGGTGCAATAATAATATTCTATCTGGACTGTATTTACACCTAAGTAAGTGCAGCTTTTTCCGCGCGTATCTAACGCAATCTACGGCATGAAAATCCATAAGGCACGGACTTCAATTCCGTGCCAGTGAGATACGCATGAAGGGGCGTGCCAGTCCTCCGTAAGTAGGAGGTTAAGTAAAAGTGTGAGGGGGAGGCATTTAAATGGCCTATTAAAGTATGTACACATGTACCTAAGCAACTTAAGCACAAATATACGCATAGAGAGTTAAGGTTGCCCTATGGTGGCAGAAGTCTGCTAAAATCCGTAAGCACGAGGAGAGTGTCATGGGTGTTGCCTTGCAACTTAGGCGCGTATTTTTGCTAAACCGTGTGTACTTATTTGTGTGTCCTCTCTCTATATATATGTAAGTATTAAAACAATTGCATTATGGATACAATAATTACCTCATATTTAGTGTATGGGACAAGACCATAGAAAAAAAAAAAAATGAGATATATATATATATATACACCATACACACATCGTGTTTTTACCATGTTGTTGTAGCAATACCAATAATTGTACATTGAAAAGTGCACATTTAGGAGTACAATTGGTTTTTTAGCTCCGTGTTGCTCAATGTACACTTATCACCTGGGATTTTATGGACTTCTGAGAATGTCATCGTGCAGTGTATATGAGTTTTGTGAAAGCAGGAGCTGCAATACATCAACTTTATTTTCAGCAGTTGTCATAAGAATTCTACAGCAGCTGAGATAGTCAGATCTGTATTGTTTAGAATCCACAAGAAGCTTTCAACATGACGGAGTGAAAGCCTGCTCTGTCACTACACATACACATGTGAGAATGTTCCTACACCCCGTATTAGAAAATATTACCAGCAATATAATTGTATTCGTTTCCAGCAACTATCTGTGTTGCATTTATCTGGAAGAGGACATAATGTAAGTTATGGTGAACTGAGGACATTTGGGTGCTGGCAGAACTCAAGATGAGGGGCAACTTGTGCTGCTCCCTCCATTTGGCACAGTCGCCGACTGTGCATGAGCAAAATGACAACCCAGTTTGTTCCAGTGTTGGAATAGACTGGAAGACTGCAAAGTGCCCATTCTGCAGCCACCCAGTCTGTCCCAGTGACCTTGATTGGGCTTCCCAGTGCCAAGCAGATGTTAACAGCACTGTGAGCTTGGCGCAGCCTATGAACAACTGCAATTGTCTGCTTTACACTGTCACTCCTTTAGGCCGAATCTGAGAGACAACGGCTCTGGGATTTGCAGACCTTTTCTACTTAATGAATACTGTAACATTGCCTGTAAAATCCCAATAGTACATACACAGAAAATTAACATTGTGGGAAAACACCAAACTAAAGTACTTCCTAGAATCACTTTCCTTATAACATTAAAATTTATAACAATCTGAGGTTCAGTTAAGGATTTCAACAGAACATTTTTTTCTACTTATTTGTTATTGTTAAATCTACAAACATTAAATAGAAATACCAACATTGTTATACAAGTATTGTGGCTGCTGATGTGCATTTCTAAAGCCCTCAAAAGGATTAGGAACTAGATTTACTAAAGCTATTAAGAAGGGAAAATATAGACATTGAACCAGATTCAGAGATTGAAAATAAGAGAGGAAGGTTACTCCTGGACAAAACCATATTGATTTCAGGGAGAGTCAAGTTAATTGTATTCTTTGCATGCAGGGATATATCTTTGAATTGCTTACTGCACACAGATGCTGACCAGCTTTACTAGCACAATTACGGTGGTGGGCGCGGGCCCTTAAAAAGGTCCCTTGCTGTGGTGGTAGAGGTGGGTTGTCACCAGTTTTATGATTATTGGCGCAAAAGAAGTGGAGAAATGTCTGCTGGGCAGAGGCGCACCCTTCAGGGAACGCCACGTCGCCTGACTCGTGACAGGGTCCTGGTCTGCCACCTCACACAAGAGGGGGCGTGCAAGTGATGTGGTGGAGCGGGGGATCTTGTGGGGTGGTGGGGGCGCCTTGTTGGACAACTCGTTAGTTGTCAAGTTTAAGCTTCTGGAGGTGACACCCACCTGCTACTGGCCACCTTTTTGCTGAACCCCAAAATTTTATAGTCTATCTCATCAATTCATAATCAATAAATAAACCTGTGCCCCAATTTTAAATCCAACAAAGTTGTACGTGTCTTTATTTCTTGGGAATGTTGGGTACTGTGGGATGGGGTGTCAGCCATTGCAAGTTTAATGACTCCCCTGCAATCAACATGGTTTAGCCCAGGAGTAACTTTCCTCTCTTATTTTCAGTTTCTGAATCTGGTCCATTGTCCATAGAAACCAGATTCTGCTTATCACTGATCTTGTGCATTTTACAAAATGGCAGCTAAAATATGAATGAGTGGTATGGGAAACACCTCTAGTTGTCCTGTTTATTAAATTGAGCCCTGAGTCTAATAGATGGTGAGGATATGGTTTGACGGTTAGAAAATCTGTCTTGCGACAGATTGATTTCCGGCAGTCTACACTGAGATGGCCGCTGCAAGCAGACAATTTATGAATATCTGAATGCCGAAAGATAAGTTTAACAAACCCTAACCCTACCCTTTCCCTTCACACAGGCTAACCCTAAACCTCCCCTAACCATACCTAATATGTCTATATGTGACTTTCACTGTTGTATGTTTGATGTTTGAGCTTGGAGCATAATATTTTGCCAATGTAAGATTGCTATTTACTATCATTAGTGCATTGAGACAGGACTGCGGGAAGTATTTATGAATACTTACCCCTCCAGCGAGGTCCCACGTCGGTCAGCGAGCCTTTCGCTGACATCGTTCGGCTATGCAGTCCCGGCACATGCTCAGTAGCTGCCTTTTGGGACTTGTAAAATTTCAGAGCCAGACGCGCGCCCGGTCAGGTAAGTTTAGAAGCTTCATTCTCAATTATTTAATTTTTTTTATTGAATATGTTTATTATACACTGCTTAAAAAATAGGGGACACTAAAATAACACATTCTAGATCTGAATGAATGAAATATTCTTATTAAATACTTTGTTCTTTACATAGTTCAATGTGCTGACAACAAACTCACACCACAATGAT
>WWET01000021.1:1479289-1490163 GCA_011038615.1 Limnodynastes dumerilii
CTTTTTTTTTTTTTACTTAGATTTTAATGTTTTTTTTTACTTAGCTGTATTCGAGAGGTCTCCCGATGTGTACCCCCCCTCTTTCTCCCCCAAAAACAGCTATTAGAGGGAAGAAAAGGGGTATATATGGGGAGATCGCTGGAATACTTACCCTTACGCCATCTTCAAGATGGCGTTATTTAACATGTCGGAGCAGATTGTTAAAATCTGCGCTAACACTTAGTAAATGCCGGCCCACATTCATTAGAGTGGTTCGGCGATCAGAAAAGTTAAATGCAATCGTCGCCATGGTTTCCATGGCAATGATAGCATTGTAAATATGGAATTCTTCGTTTTGATATGATAAAGCCCGTTTCACACAAAAACGGCTTAATCATATGTAAACGATCTCCGTAAATAGAGCCCTAAGTTTTTACCGCAACTGCTCATTTCTCTATATTAAGTGTGTGTGCAGTTAAAAGCTCTCTTACCATCTTAGTTTAACAGATGAGTCACTTTGTATTTATTAACACTAACCAAATCAGGTACCAATTTAAATATGGCCCATTCGAAAAGGTACCCATTCCGGAATCTTGAATTTAATTAAAAAATATAATAGTGAATAATGCAGTTGAATTAAGCTTTCGGCTGCATCATTCTTGAAAGCCGACCCTTGGTGTCAGCAACTGCATTCCACATTGTCATTGTTTTCCTAGGTGAAGATAATTATTACCACTTCAAAACATAAATGAAAAAACAGGTTCAGATTTGTCTACAATGAGGTTTATCCACTTGACACATTGAATTAATTGAATACATTGAATTCACCTTTATTATTTTATAAGCATAGTATCCACTGCTCTTATCAGGGCCGTAACTAGGGGTGTGCAATAGGGGCGGACGCCCAGGGTGCAAATCTTAGGGGGGCACCAGTACATTAATATTTATGGTTAAACTGGCTTGGAATTCAGGGTCAGGGGGCACCTTTCTTCCTTCTTGCCCTGGCGCTAAAATTTCTAGTTACAGCTCTTATGACATTAATCAGTATAAAAGATGATAAACCCATGTTATAAATAAGAATAAAATGAAAAGAAAGGACAAAGTGCATGACAGAGAGCACATACCGAGATCTATCAAGGACATCAAACATCGGCCATGTTTGTGATGTTGTGGAAATTCTTTTTGTACTGGGATTTTAATTCAAGTGGGGGTTGCAGGAAAACAGGACTATTGTGACAATATTAAAAACATCAGTGGTAACTCCAGCTGAGAATGTGTCACCAGACGTTTCAGTAAATGATGCTGTCTATTTTTAGATGTAATTTATTCCAGAAAATACTCAGTAGTTCAAAATGAAGTCTGGCCACATGCTGCTATTAAAAAAAACAAACCTCTGAAGAACGATTCTTCTGATCACTGATAGCAAATGCTTTGTGAGATATCATTCCTGTAATGGGCAGTTTAATTTCAATCAAGAAAGAACATAAGGGATAAAGATCAAGAACTTGCGGAGCTGATCTATAGTTAGGGACAACAACAACAGCATAAAAAGATGGAAATTGGCACCGGGACAAACCAAGTTGCATTGTGGGTAAATATATCAATTGATTGAGGGAAGGGAAAGTACTTAGTATTCGCTTATAGCAAACATTTAATGAACAGCTTTGCTTTCACTCTGTAATTTAGAGTTGAGCAAGAAAACATCAGCTGTGATCTCTGCTGTGCGTATATTAAATTTGCCATCCCTTGCAGTTACTCATACTTCTACCAAGGTACAGATATTGCTGCAGATATGCGCCGTGTTTGCTGATCAATCCCCAGATGTGTGACAGTAAATGTTGCACAGAGTGGGCCTGATTAATTTGCAGTCAGCATTACACTGTGCAACCCTACTCATACACAACGTATTTGGGCACATAGCTGGATTGAGCTTTGCTGTTGTGCAATCATATGCTACATGTCGTTACTGCTTGCAGTCTGAAGCGACCGTTGTGTGCACGCAGCACGTTTCACTTTTACAAATGCATCTATAACACATATGTTGCTCTAGATCGGGCCCAGTGCGTTAAATAGAAAGACTTGTTTATTTTAAGAGATCAGGCCCTTTTTATTTAGTAACTATTATCTGTAGCCATTCGGTTAGGAGCCCTAGAATAACTATGGCTTACATTTGTTTAGTACCACTACATGCTGTCCAGTTTTAAAAGTTGCCCGTAGCTACCAACCAGATTTTAGTATTACTTTACAGTGGTTTAGTGCTGATGCCACATTTTGTGTTACAGCTGGTAACACTTGCTGGTATGGTATTTCGCTTAAACATACTGCTTGTACTTAATTAGCTTAAAAGGCAATCTTTGGACTGTTAGCCCATACAACCCCTTAAATGTAACAGATTTCCACACACCTATATAAATTATATAAAGAATCTGATTGGCTGCTGTGGAAAACACCTCCACTTTTCCTTCTATTTTTTTTAAGATTTTATATTACTTTACCTGTTTTATACGCCAGATGTGGCCGCACCTATGCTTTACAGATATCCATAGTATAGTGATTTCACAACGTGTTTCAGAAGGAACAGTGCTCATTTTAAGGTAACAATGGGCGATTAATGAACTAGCGTACTTGGGTTATCTAAATTGGACTGTCCCAGTAAAAAAAATGGACAAGACAATGGGAACTAAAAGAAAAATGTAACTTATTCATAAACAAAATGTGGATTACCGCCTTGCTATTACAAAGAAATACCATTAGAAAACAATAAACTAATGATACACACCACCTATGCCAGATTCTAAAAAATAAAATAATTAAAATAATAATAAGACGACATGTAGACATGTTGTATATGTAAGAAGGCTTAGGGACAGATTTACTAAGCTGCAGGTTTGGAAAAGTAGAGATGTTGTCCATAGCAACCAATCAGATTCTAGCTGATATTCTCTAGTATGTAATAGGAAAGTGAGAGCTAGAATCTGTTTGGTTGCTATGGGCAACATCTCCACTTTTCCAAACCCACAGCTTAGTAAATCTGGCCCTTAGTCTATGTAGCCTATGTAAGTAGACTTTAGCCAATGCAATGCAATAAAAACTATTATATGGACTGGAGGGGAAAACGAACCCCAATTCCCTGGTACCCCAAAGTCGCAAAGCTTCACCCCCTTCTGTTTTGCAGCCCATTTACTGGAAAAAAAAGTGCCACATAAACATTATCAATAAGCACCAATGGTGCTTTTCTGCAAACTCTGTCTGAATAGCCAGACTTCTAGTACTGAGAACAACACTGATCTGATGGGCAGGCTATTCAGTATAAAAGAGGACATAGTGCTCCACAATCTTTCTTATGTACCATATAACCTAAACCTTACACTACTGATTATTTGACCAGAACTCATAACCCAGTTAACACCTTGAAAATTCCTTTCTCACCACTGGTGCCATCATAGTTAATCTAACTTTGGGCCCAGTCTTCCCTTCTAATTTCATATATACGACACATGAAGCTAAATGCAATTATCCCTAATATGCAATGATATGTCATTTTGCAGCACATTATGGCTTTAGCATCATAACAATTATAACATTTAAACCCACATAAGTTGAAATGAATCATGCACTCTTCAGGACCTGTTTATAGGCACTTCCAGACAAGAAGATGTTTTTTCTCTCCTTCAGCTGGAGGGTAATTTTGTATATGTAAATATTTTATTTCAAATATTTGATATGTTCCATTTTAATCCACCAGTGAGAGCCATCAATTACTGCATTGTTTGCTATTTATCAAACCTTCATTGAATTACAATGCTGGAGAAGTTAATCCTGAAGAATATAAATGAATTTGAATGCTCATGAATTATCATAATGTTCCGACATAGAATTCAGTTACATCATGCAGATGTCTTACAAGCATTAATCTGGCCCTTTTTATGCATCTGCTGTAAATGTTTAAGTTTTATGTATTACTAAAATTCCCTATAAAATAAATTATATTTTTCTGTTAACTTGTATCTCTAGCAAGTTTATATGCATTTTACAGTTGGTGCAAGGGGACTAATACAACAGCAGGGCTACATCCCACGGCATTCATTAATTGTGTTATATGTTGCTGACTACAAAAGTGTAGAAAAACCTATAATGTCTGGTTCAACAGCCTCATGAAAAGGGCTTTGTCTGTCTGCTACTTTCCTGTATAGATTGCTTTTATAAGTGCTTAGTAGCTAAACGTGTTATTCTGAAATGTAATAATAGGCTGCAGTGTTAACTTCTGACTTTCTAGAGAGGTATCTCCAAAACTGTGCCACTATAAAGCCTACGACTTTATGGTGGCTGGACATATGCCCAACAATCTAATGGCCAATGGAATCTATGGCCAACATGCTTCTGATCTGTTAAAATATCATGGCTACCGAGGGAGCGAAAAAGCCATCTAGGGTATATAATGTACTGGCAGAAAAGACTAGACACATCCAGTCAGCTTATTTTATAAGAATAAAAAATATACTGACCCTAAATTTAATTAATTTAGGTTATCCTTAAATTTATCCCAGGCATTTTTAAACTGTTCTATTGTGCTAGCCTCTACCACCACTGATGGGAGGTTATTACACTTATCAAGTAATTTTTCCTCTAAACTTACCACCATCCATGCATGCCTCAAGTTGTAATACATCTTTTTCTTTCAAAAATTCTACACTTCTCTACCTGGTTAAACTCCTTGATGTAAGCATGTATCCGCACCTATCTTAAAGCTTCCTCTCCCGTTACCTCCCCTTTTTTTAAAGAACCTAGGGTACATAAGAATTCCCATTCGTATTCTCCTTCTTAAAAAGGTTATTACCCCTACCCTGCCCCCTGGCTACTTTGCATACTCCCCTCCCCCCACTCTTCTTAAATCCTCCCTGAGGCTGCCGTGGCACGTCTCTTTCCTCTACCTAAATGGAACGTAGATTGCATAAATGAGCTACTACACATGCGTACTAGCTCATTTCTTATTTCTCCGCAATTAAGAAGCACAAGCTTCTTAAGTGTGAATAAGGTCCTGTGTCTCCACATATTGTAGTAAATGCAAACCCCTGGGGTTACTGTTGATCTGATCATCTAGAACAGGGTTTAATAACTAACGGTCACCACGGTGACCAGAGATTGATTGAATTTGCTTGTTCAAGTTTTCTCCTCTCACATCAGTCATTCTGCCAACAGAGCAAGGCCGCTATGTCCTACGCTGCAGCTGTCTAGCGCCACCCTACTTCCTGTTTAAGCAATTTAAGGCCCCGGATTCTTTTGAGCGCAATGTATGGTTTGAGTGTGAATGGACACGTTTACATGATGCTATTCTATTGCAATAGATTACGCCAGAGGCGGAACTAGCGAGTTATGGGCCCAGGTGCAAAAAATATGCTTTGGCCCAGGTAACCTGGTGGGGAGCTTTGGCGGTGCGGTGATAACAGCTGTGAGCCCTTTTTTCAGCATGGGTCCCGATGCCGCTGCACCTGTTGAACCAATGGTAGTTTTGCCCCTGGATTAAGCTAACATTGTGCACAAACCATACATCCCTATTTAATCCTTCAACATTGCAGCATTATTGTAAAAGTTCAACACAATCTTGAGCCCAAAACGTGCATTATAATTCTCTCCAGGTGCAAATTATAATGTTATCCTTTGTAAAAAGAAAAAAACTTTATGAAATGTTAAATATACCCTTTATAGGGTGTACAGGCTGCAGCAAGCTTGTAGTACTCCAAGGACAAGCTGTCATGTGGGAAACCACAAGTGCCAGCATGCCCTGAAACCTGGGATAGCTGTGGCATGTAGTGCTACCAGAAAATGATAGTACCGGCGTTCTGTATTAAAAAATAATAATAATAAAAATTAAAAATAAACACACACATTTCATACAAGCAGTAGGATCTGCATCTGTAAGGTCCGTCTTCCAAGCTTTTAGTGTGTAAGTTTAGCCTTGGAAAAATAAAAAAAAACCCTTGTAGAGATGCCGAAGGTCTGGGCAGCCAGATCTATGCCACAAGAATGACACTTTGCTAGCCAGTACCTCTAACCTATGACATTGCCCTTACTGGTATTTTCATTTTTGGGGGGGTACTACAGACCACAGCAAGCTCGGGAATCGAGGCATGCTGGAACTTGTGGTTCCCCACGTGCCAGCATGCCCTGGAGCTTGGAGTACTGGAAGCACTAGCATCCCCTTACACCCGGGCTAACTGCAGCCTTTAGTGCAGGGGGGTATTTTAAGTTTTCGTATGTTTCTTTTTGGGGAGAGGGGTTAATTGTTTTCATTTTTATTTATTAGGCTTTTGTGGCCATATTGCATGCATTATGTAATAAGGCCATCATTACCAAATACATCACCCCTATTGCACTGGCCCTGTTTACATCGCAATGTGTGTGATACAAAAATTGTAATAGAATTAGGATGCGGTCCAATGTAAACATTGCGCCCAACATCATCCACGGGGACAAGCATTTTTATTTCAGAGAGAACTTGAACTCTTGGTTGTTAGAGCAGTTCTCTAGCATCTATGCTACACAGACAAAAGGTAAGTATGAGCTTCAGGGGCGTTTTAAGAAGTGAGGGGGCCCTTGTGCAGGATTTGTACATGGGCCCCCCCCCTAGCACTGTCCCGATTTGCGGACCTCACTTCGCTGTAAGCTCCGTCACAAATAGGGACAGTCCAACGGCAGGAGAAGGGGGGCTCATTCAACATCTATTTCTTCCCTCCGAAAGATCTTAGATGCCGAATTGCCCCCCTTCCACTGCCAACCCTAGGTGCAGGATGAATGCCACAGGACCCCCTGTTCTGAGGGGCCTGTGTGCACTGCACACCCGGCACCCATTATAGATACGCCTATGATGAGCTTTTAGAAGAGGTCTTGACTTTTAACAATTGCATTACAATAACTGGATTTTGAGTTCAAATACTGTAGCCTAATGTTTGTTTGTTTCATTTCATGGACAGTTTATGAATTGTCTCTGAAAGAATAGAGAGATTTAATACAGTTCTTAATAGCTCTGATCTTAAAGCAAGTGCATTGCAGTCATCAGGTTATGAGTTCATATCTCCATTAAATACTGAAATAAATACACTTTTAAACCTCACAATTTAAGCAGTGAAATTCTGATATAACGAATACATATGGTGATGTTCCCCTGATAAAATGGTGATGTTTTCAATGTTGTACTGTATGCCAATTTAATATAGTATTAAAATATATAAATATATAAGAACGTTCACAGTATAATATTGTTCAGAAATATCTGTTTTCTGAACTATTGGTCTAGCGCCTAAATTTGTTGAGCCATGATCTAGAACTAATAAAAGGCTTATTTCACTTTAGCGCTGTCTTTATTAACTAGTGGGAGGAACATTAGAATTTGAATAAATATTTTATATAGGAGATAGTCTTGGGCCTATATTCACAGACCCGTTTTCACGTGAAGTTGCGTGCGTATTTTTGGTACGTTTTAACAGCATACATGTGTAGTAACTTTTTTGTGGAAGTTACGTAGAATATACGCACGGAAGTGCTTTAGACACGGACATGTGAATCGCACTTGGGGACATACGTACGGAGGGGTGGGGTTGAAATATGTACTTGAAAAATTACGTGAAAGAGGGTGGGGGGAGGCATTTAAATGAGTCTTTGAGGGTGCAGTTACATAGAATCACACGTACGACGTTCATATACACACATACAGCATACATATAAGAACGTAAGTACACACGTAGAGTTAGAGGTGCTCTTTTGATGCGCAAGTCTACGATTGCACGGCCGTGGGAGGGGAGTGTCATGGGTGTTGGTGGGTGTTGGCTTGCTATGTGCGTGTGTATAATTGCGTGCTTTTGAAAACACGCATCTCTGAATATGGCCCTTGGCTTTTATCTTTTAGATACTTGTTAAGGAGATATTGCTATATAGGAGCAAGTCTAGAGAAGAACTTCAGTAAAGAATGGGAAAAAGTTGCTTTAAAGCCTCTAGAATAATCGTAACACAAGGTAAGGAATTCCAGAATGTTTCTTAAGCATGGTAACATATTTACTGTAGCTTGAATCTGCCCTATCTAATATATCTTAAGCCAGAAACATACTATACAACTATTAGGCCAATCAGACAATAATCAGCTGATCAGGCCAATAATTGTATATGGTGGATACATGACCAATCCGTCAGGATAAACTCTGTTAACCAATAATAGTATTGGTTGGTTTGCAGAGTTAACTTGGAAAAGTGTGTAAGTGTGTGCCTAGCTTTACTTATCATGGGCTGTATTCACAGATCCGTTAGTTAAAGATACACAATTATACGCACGTACGTTGCAAAGCAACACCCAAAACACATTCTTCTCACATGGACGGCTTTTCGGTGACTTACGCCTCCATAGAGCACCCTTATCTCTACGTGTGCATTTTCGTGCGTATAATACTTACGTATGTGCGTATGTAACTAACCGCGCCCTCAAATGGTCATTTAAATGCCTCCCCCACCCACTTTCACATAACTTTGTCCGTAAAGATTTCAGCCACGTAAAGATTTCAGATTCACACGTATCTGTCTAATGGACTTCCGTGCGTAAATTCAACGTTAATAAAGTTACTAAGCATGCAGTTACTCCGATCCCAAAAATACGCACGGAACTCCACGCAAAAACGAGCCGGGAATACGGCCCATGTCACCGATGTTCCAACCTATGCTGGATATCATCTTCCACCATGGTTCTCAAGTAGGTCACGTCACTGAAGAGATGTAAAAAGGGAGGAGATGTGGGATGGAGGTCTGTTACTGAGAGGGCAGGGTATTGCCATTGAGACAATTTATTAGTTCTTATTTATGAATAATTTGCCAAATGTGAGCTCATTGCTGCAGTATCCCTCTTCATAAATGTATGTGGACTTCTGTTAATTAAAGTACGTACTAACATACTTCTGGGAAACCTGCTGGAAGTTACTGAAATTAAACTAGTAATCTGTCCTTTTGAAATACACATCTGAATCAGCTAAAATACCTGGGAATAATCACTTTCTTACCTCGGTAAAAACAAATGTTCATTACAATTTCAGAAATGAGTCATTTTAATTGCCCTCAAACTCATTACTGCTGAATAGGAATGGGAGTTGTACTACAGAACATTCTCAAGACTACTGTTTTCCAAAAGAAATAACAAGGCTCGTCAATATAAAAATAACCTTTGCTCAAAGCAAAGCAGACCAGAACTAGTCATTGTGCATGTGTGAGCTACGATTTCACACCCATAAATACTGAGAGCTTGATGTGAGAAACAAACTACTTCAAACTATGTTTATACTATTTAAAATATTGAATTAACTCACCTCATTACTGAACCTGGTCTATGGTGATTGGGCTACAGCTGTTCATTATTATGGGAGGTTCCCAAGATGTCACTGTTATTTATATCTTATCTGGATGACCTCATACTATATATCCCCCTCAGTCACACCAGAGAGATGAGTGGGGGGAATCTTTTTTATTTCCTACACTCAAAAGATTCATGCTGACCTAATCTTCATCAGATCTGCCCCCCAACAGTGTATAAGATGTCTCGGAGTCACCTTAGAGACTAGCACATATGTGGTTTTTCATGCTTAGAAGGGAATTGTATAGTATTGTTTATTGCATTTCCTTTTTATTAAGACAAGAATGTCCAAGAAATTAAAGTAGGTGCAAGGAGTGCAACCATTAATGGGCCCAGAGATAAGGGGGAATGGGGCCCCACTGAGACCAGACTTATTACATTTGACCATAGAGTTGCTCTGCTTTGAAAATAAGTCTATGCAACGCTTTTCTGACAGTACATAACTTCTGGGGCAGACCAGGTGAACCTATTATCGCTCACAGTAATTTGCCATTGAGCACTCGAGATGCCATGCTCTACAGTACAGTCTACAGAACCTACAGGAAGGCTGGCAGTAATATGCTGTCATATTTAAAGGACTACTTTATGCAACATACATTGTATCCAACCTTGCTGAGGACTGTGCTTCAATACTGTGCATGGCCTGAACCCTGGGACACACATCGGAACGCTGGATGTACAGATATTGTTTCCATACATCCAGCAGTTCCATACGATGGGAGTGACAGACAAGATAAGATAGAGGTATGGACACGTAAGTGAACTTAGTTCCATACGTTATTGTGGGAGGGGGAACACCTCTGTACATTCGCAATCCGCTATTGATTGAGGATCTGGTCCTTTATTGTCTAATGTTTAAACAGAAAACATTTATGTCAAACACAGACATAAAACCTACTCTAACCTGAGTGCTAAGCCTTTAATATAAATTACACTTGCTAACATTTCAGCCCCCCATTCTAAAAGCTGGCCTCCTAAACCTGGCTTCCTGGAGACAAGCCTATTTCGCCCCTAATAAAAGTACCGGCCCCAGTTATGCTTAGCACTGGACTGTATGGGAAAAGGAGTTTTGCGCCCTCACTAGTATGGGGGGAAATAACGATAACATAACTAATTAACATAATTGACCCACCAAATATGTGGATAACTGGATTACTAGCCAGTTTTTCTGTAAATGGTATTGTTTGTGACCCATACTCATAATACATTTTTGCCATATATGCTTATAAAAATTAATAATTTACTTGCTAAGAGATCTATATTATTCATAGATTATCTCATTTAAACTCATTAGCTTACTTAACCCTTTATTAGGGTTGTTTTTGGGAGGGGGGAAGCTTGGTAGCCCTGTGTTTATTATAAAGATATAAAGTAATTTTGGTGCAAGCTACTAATATAAAAGCTAGGAAACAATTTGGCATGCATTAAGGAATGCAGTAAAATATGTACTGAAAAAAAAACATACATTCAGGTTGCAAATTATTTGCCCTTATATTAAAAATCATTTCTG